>QJNX01000043.1:0-287804 GCA_004155925.1 Monosporascus sp. MG133 | reverse complement strand
AATAATAATAATAATAATAATAATAATAATAATAATAATAATAATAATAATAATAATAATAATAATAATAATAATAATAATAATAATAATAATAATAATAAAGTTATAAAATGCCTTATTATAAATAACTTTAAAAGGGCTTTTTAATTATAAATAAAGGAAAAACTTAAATAAGGTTATTTAAAAAAGATTTTAAAAAAATTTAAATTTTTCGTTATATATATTCTTTTTTAATCGTAACGGCCTTATAATTACGATAACGTAATTATTATATCTATTATATCGTTATAAGTTATAAAAAGATAATTTAATATAAAAAAGATTCCATTTAATTATTTTATTATCCGTACGGATTATGATTATTACGTCGTAATAAAAAGAACGTTCCGGTTACCTTATCGAAATCAGGCCCTTTTAAGATTGGGGCTGCGCTTACGACGCAGGCGTAGCTAGCGTTTTTGATTAAGAAGTAACTGTAAAGATTAAATACAGCGATTAAATCTTTTTTAAAAAAAGCTTTAAAGAAATAATAAAATCTTAAAAATAAGGCCTAATATTAAATTATAATTTTTAAGCTACATTCGGTACCGCTTTAAATAAATTTGCGGAAATTATTATTAAGAACTTTCGGAATATATATTATTTATTAAATCTTTAATGTTATAACTTATATTATTAAACGTAAAATTAAAATCTTTATTTTTCGTTTAAATTTCGTCTTAATTAAAATCGAATGTTAATTAAAAGAAAACTAACTTAAATTAGGGATAATATCCGTTATAATCTTTTACTTATTCCGGGCTAATAAATATTAAGATAATTTTATAAGTTATAATAATAATATATAAGACTTAAAATTATTTCTAATAAGCCTTAAGGCATATTATTTTTCTAATTAGCTAAATATAAGTAACGCATTAAAAATTTAAAATAAATATTTTAAACCTTCGAATATTTAACCTTTTTAAACGAAACGCGTATTTATATTCATTGCATTTATTAGGTTTTTTGCCGTTATAAATATAATTAACTTATATATTAACGTTAAATATACGGCCGATACCTTTATAAATATATTACGTTATTAATTTTTTCGTTTTATATTAAACGTTATATTTATTAAATAAGGTCCTATTATAAGGAAGAAATAAGGAAATATATATTATACTACAGGAACAGGAGTTCCTGTCTTTGGAGAAACCTGCTCTTAAGACCTGGTGTGGGCCGTGTGCAGGTAAACTCCGGCTAGGGAAAGCTTGGCTTTCCTAGTACCGAGGTCTAGGTGATCTAAATAATCTAGGTAACCTAAGTAATCTGGGACCAGATTATATAAATTATATAAATTCCCGGAATATTTATTTATTAAAAATGGATACATAATGACCAGCTTTTGATATAAAAATACCCTTTTAGTTTCGTTTTTAATTAAAAATTTAAATCATAAATTAAAGGTATTATTTTATAATTAAAAAACGGTTTATAAAACCTTTAATAAATAAATTCGCGAATTATTTAATATAAATTTATTATTTATATATTAAAACCTTATTTCAGATCTTACTTATATTATATAATAAAATTGAAATAAAGTTATTATGTTAAAATATTTCTTTTATAAATAAGTAATAAATAATTGCGGGTTTAATTAAATAAAGGTTTTTTTAAGTTGAATAAAAATAGTTTAATAAAATCGAATTTAAACAACAAATGATATATAAAATAACTACCATTATTTAAAAAGAATTAATAACTAACTTAAATAATTTATCTTTTATTAAAACATTCTTTAATTAATCGATAATATAACAGCCTTTATTATTAAAGTTAAAGGTTAAAACCCCATTTTTTTTAACAGCAATCTACCCTTACCCTTAATAGATTTATTAAAGTCCAGTCCAAAAAGTAAAAAAAGAAACCTTATAATTAAAAAAAGATTAAACCTTTTAGCCGAGGAAGTTAATAAAATTAAGAAAGAATTCCAATCTTGCATAATAAATAAAGACTTTTATATTGTTTTAAAAACCCTTATATTCTTTTTAAACTTTAAATATATCTGTAAAGGAATTATATTTTCTTTCTATTTATTACAAAATACCTGTTATTAAAAGTTATAAGTTAATATTTTTTAAACCTTATAATAAAATTCCGGATATAAAAGTTTTTAATCCAAGTTAAACTTTACTTTAAGTTTTGTAAAAATTCCATAACAGAAAATTACCGGGAAAAATAATAGCCATTTTGTAATTATTAGCCTGAAAGGTACTTGATTAATCGAAGGTATTCTGAAAAATTACATAACAAATTCCCCCGCTAACTTTTCAAATATTATTAATTACCTTTTTTGGTATTTACGAATATTTTTAAAAAAAAAACGATATTTAATAATTTAAAATTAAAATAATACCTAGTAAAGTAAAGATGTTTCTTTAAATAAATTAACTTAATAATTAAATATACGGTTAAGTTTAACCATTTCAGAAAAACCTTTAAGTTATTAAAAAACGTATTAGGTTATTCTTTGTATAATAACTTAAAGCTTTAAGTTGGGATAAATATGTAACGAACCTGTTATATATCCTTTTAAAGGTATAGGTAATATCCGAAATAGGGGTTTTGATTTGCAGGTAATAATAGTATAATAAATAAGGTGTTCGTTAAAAATGTTTGTCAACTTTTTCTTTAATCAGAAAATAATACTTTTAATTAAAGATTTAAATTAATACCTAAAAAGCGAAATTAGAAAGGTATTATTTATATAAAAATCCGTCCGTTATATATTTATCCTGGATTTAATACGGAGGTCGTAAACTTGTATAATTTATACGACTTGGTCCAAAATATTTTGATTTACTAAATTATTATAATTTTGGTAAAGGGAAAATTAATTTCTTTATCCGAAAATTAATTGCGAAAAGTAAATATTAAGTTTTAAAGGTCGATTATTTTAAGGTGAAAACTATAAGAAGCTTTTTCATTTTATTAAAAAAGGTTTTCGTAATTTTTTAACTTATTTTATTATAATAAGTGGAAGTGAAAAAAACGAAAAAAAGTAACACGTAAATTAATATAATATTTATGTTATTTAAGTTATAATAAATAAAAGTTTCGGGATTAAAGTTTTTTTTACTTAAATTATATTCGTTTTAATAAATTTAAATATTTTTATTATTTAAAATATTCGAATTATAATTATTATATTCATTATTAACATTTATTTTATAGCGCTTTAATTATAAACTTTTTGTAAAAAAATAAATAAATCGTTAAAACGATTATAAAAAAATTAATGTATTTTAGAAAATAAATTTTTGGTATATTTAAAGGTTATAAGATAAAAACGTCGAAAATAAAATAAAAAATCGATAAAGTTTATTAAAAGGTTTTAAAAATATTTAAGAAGAATTTGGAATTAAAGTAATTAAAAAAACGGAAAAGGTTAAAGGAAAAATAACGTTACGAAAAGAGAAAACAAGTTTAATTAATCTTTAAAATAAATATTATAATTAAGATATTTTTTTTAATTAAAATGCGGAAAATTTAGGTTTAAACGGAAGACCGTTATCGTTTATAACTTTAACCGTATTAAAGAGGGTCGGTTAATATTTTAACGGTAAAAGTTTTTTATTTAATTTATTATATTCGTTAAATATATAAATAGTTTTCATATATTATTTTTCAATAAGTAATGTATTAATTTAATTAAATATTAAACTTTATTTTTAATTATTTTTAAATTTAATATTTTTTCGATTTTATACTTATTATAGTTCTTTTCTTTTTTAAGGGTTTTTTTAAACGGGTCGTTTTTAGGGGTTAATTTAAATAAGGAAATATCAAATTTAAGATATATTTTTATACATTTAAGTAATAATAATTTATAATTAATTTTTAAATTTAATTTTTTAATTTTAAAAAGCCGAATTTCTTTAAATTTAATTTATTATTTGGCTTTTTTATTTTAAATTGTGAAAGATTTAACGTTACGTTTTATTTTTAGTATAAAAAATAAACTTTATTATTTTTGGATAAAATTGATTTTTAAGTCTTATTTTAGTATAATATTAAGTTATTTTTTGTTATAAGAAATATAATTTTGTTTAAAGTGGGTCCTATATTAATTTAATTTTTATTATTTGTATAATAATTATTATTATTTTATATATAAAGTATTTTAATCGATAAATTACGTTTTTATATTTATATATAGTTATATATAATAATATATTTATATTTTCGTAAACGTATATATTATAAGTTATTTATAAAAATTATAAAAAAATTAATTTAATTATTTTCTTTAATTATATATTTAAAGGTAATATAATATTAAAAATTTAAGTTTAATATTAATTTATTTAAAAAAGTTAATACCGTTCTTATATATTAAAAATTTATTTTAATTAAAAATAGTTCTTTTTAATATTTCATATTTATTTAATAATATCGACTGAAAATATAAGTTAAATATTTTATTATTACGATTTTTTAAAAAAGTAAAAAGTATTTATATTTAAAAAGTTTATTAATAATCCTTTATTTTATCGTACTTAATTTTTATAATTAGGTTTATTAATATAAAGAAATTAATAATAAAACTTTAAATTATAATATTTTATATTTTATTAAATATATTTAAAAACGATAAAACTTTATATAATTTTTAACCGATTAGTTGATTTTATTATAAATATTATAATTTTAATTATTCGTTTAACCGTTTAACCCAACTTTAAAAAACCGTAATTTTTTCAAAATTTTTTAAGAATTTTAAATATTTTTTAATATTTATATTAAAAGTTTTTATAAAGTTTAATAAGAAATCCTTTTTATTATAAATTAGGAATGTATATTATACCGCGAAATAATAGTTAATCCTTATTATTTTTATTTTGTTTATTTTAAATTATAATGCGATTAAATTAAATTAATATTTTTTAAATAAGTTATTTTAAGGTTATATATAATTATATTATCTTATCCTTTTTACGTTATAATATTTAAATATAACCTTTAAAAGTTTTCGAATGGTAATTTTCTTTTTGCTTAAAATATCTATTTAAATATTTTGCTTTTGTTTAAGATAATAGATTTTTAAATTAAATTTAAGTAAAAAAGTTATGTAATATTTATAACGTTTATTTAATTTTTAAAATATTATAAATCGCCTAAGATTTTTATAATTTAAATAAATATTAAATCATTTTTTAATACCATCAAAAAAAATTTTTGTAAATATTAAAACAATTATTAATAACTTTTTATTATAAATAATCTATTTAAATTATATATTTTTAAAAGTTTTAAAAAAGTAGGTTCTTAAATATTATTTTCCCTATGTTTTAATTAATTTAAAAATATTTTAAAACCGTAATATAAAGTATTTATTTTAAAACTTTTTTTTGTAATAGTTCGGTAACTTAATTATTAAAACGTAAACGATTTTATTTTTAATTTTTAAAAATTCGCATTCTTTTTTAATATATATTTTAATCCTAAATTTAATTAAGAGCTTAATAAGTTTATTATAATTTCTTTTTAATTCAGGGTTATACATAACTGTTAAATCTTAAAAGTTAACAGATATTAATAATAATGATTTTATTTAATATTAATGAATTTTTAAAAATTTAAAATATAAAATTTTATATTTAAATATGTCCAGAAATAATAGTAAAAGTTAGGAAATGTAATTTTCGGGTTTATAAAATGTTTCTTAAACGTTTATTAAGAAGTAAATTTTTTTGAAGGTTTTCGAAATTTAAAAAATATATTTTGTTATTTCTTTTAAAATTTTAAATAAATAAAAATATCGTTTAAATAAATAAATATAAAAATATTTAAAAATTTCCGTAAAATAACAATAAATATATTATTAAAGCTAGCTAAAATATTAATTAATTTTTACGATATAATTTTTATTTATAATATTTATAAATGGCTTTAAAAAAAGATTTTTATTTGCCGGCTTTACTTATTCGAATTAAATAATAATCATTTCATAAATTTAAATTTTTAAATTACTTAACCTTGTTAATATTTTTTTAAAATCTTTATTAACGTTATAAAATATTTATTTCTAATAATAAGATTATGTAATTATCGATAATTATAAATTTATTAATATATTAAATCTTTATTTTTATCCCTTTTATTTTTATTCTTTTTATTTCTAACATTATTATAATTAAATATTTCATAAATAATTCTGATTTTTAAATATCACTTTCTTTCAAATTCCATGAAAAAACTTTTTTAAATTTTATATAATGAACTTAGTAAAGCTTTAAATAATATTTTTTTAATAAAAATTATATAATTTTATTAATTCTAATTAAGTAATCTTTTTCGGATTCGTTTTTTAAATAGTTGTTTAACTTTCCTGTATTTAAATATATTATTATTAT
Organism: Monosporascus sp. MG133; assembly: GCA_004155925.1. Lineage (NCBI taxonomy): Eukaryota > Fungi > Ascomycota > Sordariomycetes > Xylariales > Monosporascus > Monosporascus sp. MG133. The sequence goes on along the minus strand of QJNX01000043.1, from coordinate 281,400 downwards.
TAAGTTTAAAACTTTAATTTCCTTAATTAAATAATAAGTTATATAAACAAATTTTTTAAATTATTTTAAAAATTTTTTTAATTTTTTAATTAATCCGGAAAATTAAAAAAACGAAATTATAATATTTTTAAAATAATATCGTATCTTAAAATAGCGCTTATATCAAAAATAATTTATTTTAAATATTTTTATATATAAATTAAGAATTTATCCGTTTTTCGGAAAATTTAACCGTTATTATAAATAAATAAGTTTAATTAATTATTCGTAATTTATATTATTTGTCTTTATATTTTTCAAGAGTTTAATTTTTTTCGATTACTTTGAAAATATAAATATTTTTATTCCGGAATTAATTATAATATTAAATACTTTATTTATATAATAATAAGAATTCTTAATTTAATTTTATATATTTTTATATAAGGTTTTATATATAAAGGTTTTTTGATACCTTAATGTTAAAGGCCTTTATAATCTTTTGATTAATTTATTTTAAAGATTAAAAAACTTTTTTATTTAGGCGTTTTTCTAATCGTATATTTGGTATAGTAATTATTTATATATTTATATCATTTTTTATTACTGAATTAATATTTAAGACCGATTTTTGTTTTAATTCGTTATAAAGTTTTATTTTTTACAAATATTATGGTTAAAAAGTAAATTTCGAAAAAAGATAGTTTTATATTTAAAAGTTCGTATTTAATATAATATATCGGTAAATAATATAAATATTTTTATATTAAAGTTTTCCGTTTTTATTTTAATTAATAATATCAGTAATAAAACTTAAAGTAAATTAATTATGAAAGAGTTTTTATAGATTCATATTTATCGTTTGCCTTTATAAACGTTTTTCCATTATATTTTAACTAAAAATCGTTATTTTTTTAACTTATAAATAAATAAAGTAATTCTTATTATAACGCATAATAAAAAGTAGAAATTTATAATTATTTTATAATAATGTTAAATATACCGTATATTTTATAAAAATATAATATTTTAAAATAACTATTTATAATTATCGAAACCTTTTTATAATTAACCGTTTTAGTTATATATTTTATATTTTTTTATCTTAAGGGTAAAAACTATATTTTAGCGTTATAATTACCCTTAAAACTATTAATTGAAAATAATATTTATAAATTTTAATCGTAATATTTTTGTAAATAATATAATTTTTATATTTTAAGTTATCGTTCTTAACCTTATAAGTTATAATAATAATAAATTTCTAATTGTCGGATATAAAGTTTATTTCCTTTTCAATTTCTTTTTTGTTATCTGTTTTTCGTTCCGCCGTACCGATTTTTCTTTTTTTTAATAAGAAACGATATTTATTCTTAAAATAATCCTTTTTGCCATAATTAAAATATTTAATCTAGAACTTATTTTTTTTAGATTTTTTTAATCCAATATTAACTTTTTTTAAGATTTAATTTTTTTTGGTTATTATTAAAACGTTTATTATTATTTCGTTTGCCTGTGTTTTTAAGGTACCGATTAACAGTATGTCGGTCGGTAATAATAACTTTATTAATAAACTTTCCGAAAGATCCGGTTTTAAGTATTTGAAAATTTTATTTTTACCTTGAAGTTTTAATTATTTTAAACCAAAATAATATATTTTACGTTAATTTAAAAAATAATTATTAAACGGTTAAAATTAATCATATATCCTATTGTTAACGGGCTTTATTTAAGGTTATATATTTATATAATTTTGAATTTTTATTTATTAGCATTTTTAAATAAAGTATATATTCGTTTTTTAAAATATTAATAATTATTTAAAATATAATTAATAACGTTGAAATAATTATCGGGATAATTTAGTAAATAATTTTTAAGCTGAATTTCGAATTAAGTAAATATTCTTCAGATAAATAATTACGAAATCGTTATTCTTTTTAAATAATGTTTTATTAAAAGATTTTCGTATTATTTAACATAAAATTTAACTTTAATCAAAACTTTTTTTATAATTGTAAATTTATTATAAGGTTTAAAAAGGATTAATTTATAACTTTTAATTTTAAATATTTTATAATAAACGAAAAAAATATAATTTCTTTTCTATCGTAATCGAATAAATAAAAATTAGGGTTTTTAAACGCGAAGCAATTTTTAAAAGGGGTTTAAAAACCTTTTTTATTTATCGGGTAAAATATTTTTTTTTTTTAGTTATAAGGTCCAGTCGTATTTTGGCCGTAAACTCTTTTTTTTCCTTTTTCGGCTTTTACGTTATGTTTTTTTTTTTTTTTCGATTTATTTTTTGGTCGGATTTTTTAAGCTGGACTTTAATAAATTCTTTAAGGGTAAAGGTAGGTTATTTTTAAAAAAAAGACTTTTTCAAGCTTTTAATTTTAATAATAGTAGGTATTATATTATCGATTAATTAAAAAAGATTTTTAAGAGATAATAAATTATATAATCCGGTAATTAACTTTTGGTTAACTTAGAATAAGGATTACGTATATTTTTTATTTTGTAAATATGGTTTTATAATTTCGTTTATATTAATTGTAAAAAAGTTTATATTTAATAAGGCCTTACATTATTCGTTAATTATTAATTAAGGAATTTTTAAAATATAACGAATTTATTATATATTTTTTTAAAGATATAATCAATATCCGAAAATAAGATTTTAATTTGTAGGTAATAATAGTATAATAAATAAGGTATTCGTTAAAAACGTTTGCGGATTTTTCCCGTTATCGAAAAATAATGCTTTTAATTAAAATTTTAGATTAATAATAACAAAAACGACATTAAATAGGTATTATTTATATGAAAAACCGTCCGTTATATATTTATCTGAGATTAAATAAGTATATAATAAATTTATATAATCTATTTAATTTACTTTCAGATTATTTAAATTTAGCAGATTATTATAATTTTAATACGGCAAAAACTAAACTTTTCTATCCGAAAATTAATGATAAAAAGTTTATACCAGGTTTTAAAAGCCGTTTTTTTTAAGATAAAAACTTTTATTTTTATCTTATAATATTATTTCTTTTTTAAAAAAATATTTATTTTAAAAATAAAAAACCGGAAGTAAATTTTTTATTTTATTTAAAAAATTTTTCGTAACTTTTTAATTAATTTTATGACAATAAATCGAATTTAGAAAAAACCCGAAAAAAGGTTGCGGGTAAATTAATTTAATTTTTGCATTATGTAGGTTAATATAATCCAAATTTTTAAAATTAAAAACTTTTTTATTTAAATTATATTCGTTTCAATATAACCGTATATTTTTATTCTTTAAAATATTCGAATTATAATTATTATATTTGTTATTAACCTTTATTTTATAACCGTTTAATTATACACTTTTTAAAAAAAAATTAAAACATAACACCGATTATAAAAAAATAACGTATTTTGGAAAATAAGTTTTTAAAAATTTTTTTTTAAAGTTATAAAATGAAAACGTTGAAAATAAAACAAAAAATCGATAAAGTTTCTGAAAATGTTATAATAATTTTACCTTTAATAAACCCTATTTTAAAAAAAGGCCTTGAAAATATTTAAAAAGAATTTAGTATTAAATTAAGTAAAAAAACGGAAAAGGTTAAAAAAGAAATAACGTTATATGAAAACGGAATAAATTTAATTAATTTTTAAAATAAATATAATAATTAAAAGTTTTTTCTTTTCGATTAAAATGCCGGAAATTTAGATTTAAGCTGGGGACTATTAGTACCTATACTTTTAGCCGTATTAAAAACGGTCGGTTAAAATTTTTGTTACTGTATAGGAATAAGGGTTCCTGTCTTAGAGAAACCGGCCTTTGGAGCCTGGTATGGGCTCCTTACGGCTAATCTTCGGATAAGGAAAGTTTCGCTTTCCCGGCGCCAAAAATATGATATTCTGGTGGATTTGAGTAATTTAGTGCCAGATTACATAAATTATATAAATTTAAAATATATTTATTAAATCCAGGATAAATCTATTATAAACGGTGTTATATTTAAATAAGACTTATTTAATTTCGTTTTTTAATTATTAATTTAAATTTTTAATGAAAAATATTATTTTTTTATTAAATAAAAGTTTGTAAACTTTTTTAACGAATACTTTATTTATTATATTGTTATTATTTGCAAATTAAAACCCTGATTTGGGATAGTATTTATATTTTTGAATAAATATATAATAAATTTATTATATTAAAACAACTTTTTAATTAATAATTAATAAATAAATTTAAGCTTAATTAAGTATAAACTTTTTTAAATTTAATAAAACCGATATTATTAAATAACGTTTAAAAAATAAATAATAAATATATTAGGTTGCAGTTAAAATTAATAAAAAATTAATAACTAAATTAAATAATATAACCCATATTAAAAAAGTTTTTTAATTAATTAATAATATAATATCTATTATTATCAAAGTTAAAGGCTTAAGAAAATTATCTTTTTTCTGATAACAACTTACCCCTACCCTCAAAGAATCCATTAAAATCCAACTTAAAAAATCAGGCCACAAAAAAAAGATCGAAAGAAAAGTAACGCAAAAACTGGAAAAAAGAAAAAAGAACTTATAACCGAAAAAGAATTAAATCTTATAACGGAAAAAATTATAAAACTTAAATAAAAAAATGCGAAACTCGTTCGAGAAATAAAAAAGGCTCCTACGCCCCCCTTGAAAACTACTACTCGTCCAAAAACCCCAGCCCCTCCTTTATTTAGTTATAATTAAATAAAAATTATACGGCCTTCGGTTTAACATAAAATATCCGAAATTAAACGCTATAAATTAATTTACCTTAAGCCTAATAATAAATCTATTAATATAAAAAGATTTTTGGTTAAAACTACACTTTACTTTAAATAATACCAAAGTTTTTTAATCAGAAATTACCAAAAATTAATGGCCATTTTGTAAGTATTTACTGGTAAAGTACTTAATTAATTAAAATCTATTTTTGAAAATTATTTAATAAATTATCCCGATAATTACCTAAATATTACTTATTAAATTTTTAATAATTATAAATATTTTAAACAACGAAAATAAACCTTATTTAAAAACCTAAGGAAATAATAATATATAATTTAACAAATATACGACTTGAAATAAATTACGTTAGCAGCTATATAAACCATTAAATTTAGCCGCTTAATAATTATTTTTAAATTACCGCAGGATTTATTATTTTTCCCTTTTTATAACGGCCTACAACCTTAAGTTAAAGATAAAATATTTCAGCTACTTAAAACCGAACCTTCGAAAATTATATTAATAAGTTTATTATCGCCGACCGACGTACTTTTAATCGGTACCTCGAAAAAAAGGTACTATTAGACGAAATAACGACAAAGGTTCCAGCAGTAACAAAAAAAAGGACAAATCCCTAAAAAAAGTTAAAAAAAAACAAATATCGCTTTTTACCAAAAAAGGAAACGCTTAAAAAGATAAAATCCTTTAGCGTAAAAAATATCCGTAAGACCGAACGAAAAACAAACGGCAAGAAAAAGGATAAAAAAAGTAAACTTTACTTCCGACAATTAGGAATTTTTTATTATGACGACCAGCAGGGTTAAAAACAACAACCCAGAATATAAAAATTATATTATTTGCAAAAGTATTACGGTTAAAACTCGCAAATATTATTTAAAATTAGCAACCTTTAAAATAACCATTACGTTAAAATATATTTATTATTTCGAGATACGAAAATATAAAATATATAACCCAAACTGTTAATTACGAAAAGATTTCCATAGTTATACATAATTATCTTTAAAATATTACATTTCCCCGATTTATATAATATACCCAGAACCGCCAATAAATAATGATAAGCTTTTACATTTTATTATATATTAAAACCATAATTACTACATCTATTTACGCGCTAAAAAAAATTGCGATTTTTGGCTAAAATATAATTAAAAAAACGCCCATAAAACTAGATAACGAATATAAATACATAAAATTCCCTAATGGCTAAATTACCTTAAATCTTATTACTTATACCTTAAAATAAAATAAAACTGGAAAGCTAGAACGTAAAAATATTTATATTATTTACTAATAATATATAATAAAATATAAACTCCTAATTATAAAAATTCCCCTTTCAGAAATTTACCTTTTAATACTATAATTCGCGAAAAAGAGAATCAAAAACGAACGAAAAAAAAATTCGTTTTAAAATATTAATTTAGTAATAAAAATGGTATAAATATATAAGTAACTACTATACCAAATACGCGCCCAAAAAGGTACGGGAATAAAAACGCCTTTGAGTCCTTAAAACATAGTAATTAAAAAACTACCAAGGCTTTCGAAAAAGAAATACCGAAAAACCCTTATATACAAAACCTTATATAAAAGAAATTACGGAATCAGATCGGAATTCCAATTTATTATAAAAACAAAACATTTAATATTATAATCGATGCCGGAACTGAAAAAAACTTTATCCTTTTCCGGATAGCCGAAAAGTACTAAATTTCTAAAAAATTCAAATAATAATTATATAAATTAAGAACAATCGATAAAAATCTATTTACCTATAATAACGGTAAAATCCTCTGAAAAACAAAGAAATTCGAAATTTAAATACAAAAATACATAGAACAGGTTATTTTCGACATCGCGGATATCTCCGGATACGATATTATTTTAAAAATACTATAACTTCGTTATAATAATTTACAAATTAATTTAAAAAACCAATCGTTTTATAGAATAATTCTAAAAAGAATTTTTATAAAATTTGTTACATAATTAAAAAAGTTAAAGCTTTTAATCTAATAATAATAATACTTCTTAAATATCGCCGATTTAAAAAAACTATTTAAAAAACGAACACGAAAAAAATTACTTAATTATATTTAATAAATCATAAAATTCCCATTAAAAAAAGGTTAGTTAAAACTTTACCAAATTTATTACATAAACCAAAAAAAAGCTAAAGCTTTTTAAAAAAATCTTTAACGAAACTATAAAAAAAACTATATTGAAAATTTCGAATTACTGATAAAATATCCAGTTATAATTATACTAAAAATAAAAATTAGCAAAATAAAGATTGATAAAAATAAAGATTTAATATACCGACAAGTTTATAATTATCCAAAATTAAATAATACTATAATAGAAAACGGATATCATTTAATATTAATAAATACTATAAAAGGAAATATTAATAAAGCCAAATAATTTACAACTTTAAATTTACCGGACGGCTGTTACCTAATTCGTATAATTAAAAGTAAAAAGTAAAAAACCGTTTTTAAAATTATACCGCAAAAATTAACTAATGCTTCAGCTGCTTTTAGGATATACTTATTATTATTATTGGGAAATTCTTAAACAAATTTATATTCGTTTACTTAAATAATATTCCTATTTATTTAAAACAGTTAAAGGAACATAAAAAATATACAGCCTAAATATTAAAAGCCTTCGAAAAAATAAACTTACTAATAAACGCAAAAAAAAAAGTTTAATATACTTAAAAGCTAAATTTTTAAAGCTTTATTATCAACCTTAAACAAATTTAAATCCAAAACTTTAAATTAAAAGCTATCAAAAATTAACTAATCTCAAATAAGGTCATTATTATTAACATCCGTTAATTTTTAGGATTTACCGGTTATATACGCCCCTTGGTTAAGGATTATAACAAAGTTGGTAGCCCTTTAATTAAATTTATTACCAAAAAGTTTATCGGAAAAAAAATTCAAACTTTCAGAAAAAGCCAAAAAAAGCTTCTAAAAAATTAAAAATAAAATCGTTAACGCCCTGGTAATTAAGCTACCAAGCCATAACAAAAAAAACGATTTAAAACAAACGCTTTAAACAACGCCTTCGGAATAATTTTAAAGCCATTAAAAAATTAACGGAATATAATACCGAATAACCTATTTTTCTAAAACTTTTAAAAATGCAAAATTTAAATACCTCATTTACCGCAAGAAATTATTAACGATTATTTTAATAATTAAAAAAGGGAAACCTTTTTTAATAAAATCTAAGAATTATTTAATATTTATTAAAATCATAAAATTTTTGTTTAATTTATAACAGCTTAAAAGTTAAATAAACGCCATAAAACTTAAATAATTTTCTTATTTAAATTTAACTTTAAAATCCATTACATTAAAATTAAAAAGAATATCCAAGCGGATATTTTAAATATAAAAAGAATTACGATTCGAAACTTTCCAAGCGTTACATACAAATATAATATCGTAAGGATAATACAATAATGTAATTATAGATAACCTTAAAACAGCCAAATTTAAAAAAGTTAACCTAATTTAAAAATCTTTACGATTTAAAAAATCAAAAGAAATTAAATAACTATAAAGGAAATAATAAAAACGAATTATTATTTCGCGGCAAAATATATATCCTTTATTAATAAAAAAAGGAATTTATTAAGAAATTCCATAAAAACTTTTTATATAAATATTAAAACATATTTAAAAATATTTAACTTTTTAAAATTCCGCCAAACGGTTAAATAAATAATTAAGGGTTATAATATTTATAATAAAGCTAAAATAACACGCCATAAACCGTATAACTTATTATAGTTAATAAATATACTTAATAAAATATAAAATATTAAAACTTAAAATTTTATCATTAATTTTTATATATCAGAAACCTTAATTATTGGAAATAAATACGATATCATATAAATAATTATTAATAAACTTATTAAATATAGATATTTTTTACCTTTTAAAGGCATTATAACGGTAAAATAACTAACGTACGTTTTCGTTAGATATTATTTTAATAAATATAAAATATTAAAAAGAAATTATTTTTAACCGAAATAAACTTTTTATATTTAAATTCGGAATTAGTTTTTTTAAGTAAATTAATATTAAACTTAAATTTTTAACAACTTATAAGTTTTAAATAAATGATTAAATAAAACGATTAAATTAAACTTTAAAATAATATTTTCGAAATTACGTTAATTATTAATAAGATAATTAAGTTAAACTTTTACCATTTGTATAAATAATTTATAACACGTCCGTTAACGAAAATATAAGCGTATTATCTTAGATAGATATATATGAACGTAAAACGGTAACCTAACGCCGAAAATAATTAATATATAAGGTACCGGCTATTATTACGATAACCTTTGGATTAAACATGATAGTAACAAAAATCAAAATAATATAAGCCTAACTTTAAACAGAATTATAGTTTTTATAACAAAAAATGAATAAATATTACAATAAGAAAAAAATTAAGACACTAATTTTAAAGAGAAAAAATAAAATGTATTTATAACGTTAAAAATAAAACGCGACATCGAGCTTTTCACAAATTGAAACGAAAAAACCTAGCAATAAATTTAATTTTAATAAATTTAACCCGTTTAAAATTAAAAAAATTATTATTATCTAAAACTATAAAAATATACCTTATATTTATATAACGAACCTGTTATATATCTACCTGGAGGTATAAGCAGTATCCGAAATAGTGGTTCTTGATTTGTAGGTAATAATAGCATAATGAATAAGGTATTCGTTAAAGAGGTTTACGGATTTTTCCCTTAATCGGAAAACGATATAGTTACTTTTAATTAAAGGTTTAGATTGATAGTTAAAGAGCGAAATTAAATGGATACTATTTATATAAGAAACCGTTCGTTATATATTCGATTTTAATAAGTAAGTATGTCGTAGTTTTATTTGATTTATGTGATTTATGTGATTTAATTTTAGATCATTTAGATTACTTAAGTTATTTAGATTACTTAAATTTTGTTGCGGGGAAGTTAAGTTTTTCTTTATCCGAGATTTATCCGACCGGAATTTTCCTTAAAGATTTCCGAGGATAAGCTTTTTTAACGATAAAAATTTCTGTTCCTGTATTATAATATTATTTTCCCTTTTTAAGGATTTTTGTTTTAAATATAAGAACCGTAGGTAGCTTTTTATATTTTATTAAAAGGGTTTTTTTACGTTTCCTTTAACTGATTTTATTATAACAGGTCGTATTTAAAAGGAAAAAGGAAAAAGAAAATTACGTTCAAATTAACGCGATTTTCGTAATATTCGTATTAATTCGATAAAAATATTTAGTATTAAAGTATTTCTTTATTTTAATTATAATCGGTTTAAAAAAACCGACTGTTGTTTTATTTTGGGGCGTTAAAATTATAATTATTATATTCGTTATTAACGTCCGTTTTATAACGTTTTAATCATAAATTCTTTAAAAAAGGTAAACGAAACTTAAAATTATTTGTTCTGGAAGTAACGAAAAATTAAAGATAATTTTTTAATATTTTAAGAAATTGCAAAAAAGAAATAAAATGTAATAAAAAAAAGGTTGGTTAAGTTAAGGCGTTAACAAAACGAAAAATTAAAAAAGGTTATGAAAAAATTAAAACGGTTACGTTTTTAATAAAGCTTTTAAAAAAAAGCTTTAGAAATATTAAAAGAGGGTTTAAAGTTAAATTAATTAAAGAAACGAAAAGGATTAAAAAAAAATAACGTTATGTGGAAATAAAATAAACGCGGTTTGTTTTTAAAATAACCGCTGCGGTAAAGGCGTTTATTTCTTTCGGTTAAAGCGTTTTAAATTTAGATTTGGATATGGGACCGTTATCGCTTATAATTTTGGCCGGATTAGAAATGGTTGGTTAGGATTTTGCCGGTGAGAGTTTTTAATTAGGTTTATCGTATTCGTTAGGTACTTAAGTAATTTTTATATGTTATTTTCTAGTAGGTAATTTATCCATTTAACTAGGTATTAGATTTTATTTTTAATTATTTTAAAGCTTAATATCTTTTCGATTTCGTATTCGTTATCGTTTCTTTTGATTTCGAAATTTTTTTTAAATAGGGCGTTTTTTAGAGCTGGTTTTAATAAGGAAATATGGAATATAAGATATATTTTTATAGTTTTAGGTAATGATAATTTATAATTAATTTTCGAAATAATTTCTTTAATTTTAAACGGATTAAATTTTTTAAAATGAAACTTATGGTTAGGCCTTTTTATCTTAATTTGGGAAAGTTTAACGTTACGTTTTATTTTTAACGTAATAAATAGATTTTATTTTCTTTCGTTAAAATTAAATTTTTAATTCATTTTTTATTATAATACTGGGCCACTTTCTGTTACAAAAATTATAATTTAACCTAAAATCGGATTTATATTATTTTGACTTTTGTTATTATTATTTCTTTTCGTAAAATTATTATAATGATAATTAATATTTTATATATTAATTATTTAAGTTATTAAGTTATTACGTTATATTTATATATAACTATATAAAGTAATATATTTATATTTTCGTTAACGGACGTATTATAAGTTATTTATATAAGTGGTAAAAGTTTAACTTAATTATTTTGTTAATAATTAACGTAATTTTAAAGCTATTATTTTAAAATTTATTTTAATTATTCCGTTTAACCGTTTATTTAAGGATAATAAGTTATTAAAAATTTAACCTTAATATTAATTTGCTTAAAAAAAATTAATTCCAAATTTAAATATAAAAAGTTTATTTCGATGAAAAATAATCTTTTTTAATGTTCCGTATTAGTTAAAATAATACCGAATAAAAACGTACGTTAATTATTTTGCCGTTATAATTTTTTTAAAAGGTAAAAAATATTTATATTTAATAAGTTTGTTAATAATTATTTATATTATATTAAATATATCCGTAAGTTATAATAAATTATACGGTTTATAGCAAGTTGCTTTAATTTTATTATAAACGTTACAATTTTTAATTACTTATTTAATTATTTAGTAAAATTTTAAGAAATCGTATTTTTTTGGAATTATTTAATAATTTTAAATATTTTTTAATATTTATATAAGGGATTTTTGTAAAAATTTTTAATAAGTTCTTTTAATTATTAACAAAAATTATAAATTTTGCCGTAAAATAATAGCTGGTTTTTATCGGTTTTTTTTAATTATTTAATTTTTTTTTATTTTTCCGGATCGTAAAAGTTATTAAATTAGGTTAATTTTTCCGGAATCGGTTATTTTAAAACTATATATAATTATATTATCTTGTTATTTTTACGATATAATATCTATATATATCGTTTAGAAATCTTGGAATTATAATTTCTTTTTCGGTTTAAAATATCCGTTTAAATATTTTTTTTGCCTTTAATAAAATAAATTTTAAAGTTAAATTTAAATAAACAAACCATTTAATTTTTATAACGTTTATTTAATTTTTAGGAAATTATAAATTCTGTAAAGCTTTTCTGGTTTAAATAAATATCGAATAGTTTTTTAGTTTTATTAAAAAATAATTTTTATTTTTTAAATAGTAAAATAATTATTAATAATTTTTTATGGTAAATAAGGTTTTTAAATTTTGCGTTCTTAAAAGTTTTAAAGCATTATATTATTAAATATCATTTTCCGTTATTTTTTAATTATTTTAAAATTATTTTATGTCCGTAATTTAAAGCGTTTATTTTGAATAGTTTTTTTTTGTTATGGCTTAATAATTTAATTACCGGGGCGTTAATAATTTTATCTTTAATTTTTTGGAAAACTTTCTTTATTTTTTTAAAAGTTTTAACTTTTTTTAACGTATTTTTTAATAATAAATTTAGTTAAAAGGCTGGCAAGTTTACTATAATTCTGGACTAAGGTTCGTATATAATTAATAAATTTTAAAAATTAGCGAATATTAATAACGGTAATTTTGTTTGTGATCGACCAGTTTTTAACGGCTTTTAATTTAGAATTTTGAATTTAAATTTGTTTAAGAATAATAATAAAATTTAAAAAGTTTAATTTTTAGGTTTGCTAAATATTTTTCTTTGTATTTAATAATTAATTAGCTTTTTTAAAGGCTTTTAAAACTTGGGTAATATATTTTTTATATTTTTTTAAAATTTCTAAATAAAAAAAATATTATTTAAATAAACGAAAACGAATATATTTAAAAATTTCAGTAAGATAATGGTAAGTATATATTAAAAGCTGGCTGGGGTATTAATTAATCCTTATGGTATAATTTTATATTTGTAATATTTATAAATAATTTTAAAGGCGGCATTTTATTTTTTGCCTTTGGTTATTTAATTAAATAATAGCTATCTGGCAGATTTAAAGCTGTAAATTATTTAGGGTTGCTAATATTTTCCTTTTTCGTATTTATTAACGTTAAGGGATATTTATTTTTGATAATAATATCGTTTAATTATCGATAATTATATATTCGTTAATATATTAAATCTTTATTTTTTTCGATTTTAATTTTGTTATTTTTTATTTTTGGTATTATTATAACTGGATATTTTATAAATAATTCGGATTTTTGAATATAACCTTTTTTAAGGTTTTGTTAAAATTTTTTCCCAAAAACCTTAGCTTTTTTAAGGTTTATGTAATAGATTTGATAAAGTTTTAAGTAATATTCTTTTTTAATAGGAATTTTGTAATTTTATTAGTTATAGTTAAATAAATTCTTTCGAATTTTTTCCTTGAACAGTTTTTTAAATCGTCGATATTTAGGGGGTATTATTAATATTGGGTTAGAAACCTAGGCTTTTTTAATTATATAACAGATTTTATAAGGTTTTTTCTTAAAATCGTTTCATAAAAACGTTTACTTTTTGTACTTAATACGGGGATTGCTGGAACGAAGTTATGGTATTTTTAGGATAATATTATGTTTTAAGATGTCGGCGATGTCGAAAATAATCCGTTTTAAATATCCTTATATTTGGACCATAAGTTTTTCCGTTTCCCGGAAAATTCGACCATTATTATAAGTAGATAGGTTTTCGTTAACTGTCAGCTAGCAGGGGTGCGCTAGCACTCTATATACGGAAAGGCTCCCTTTAATCGGACCATATATGTTCCGTGGACAGATTACCTTAAAGTACAGTACGCGTTCTAAAACGCCTGCAACTAGTGATAGAATATAACATCACTGATAACCCTTATATCTAATAATTAAAAGTCTTATTCGCTTAATTCGCGACATTATTAATTAATTAGCTGTTATTAAGACGATATAAGCTCTATATTAATAGCAATTTTTTATATCCTTTATTAACCATAATAACGACCGTATTATCGACTTCCGTAATTATTTATAATAATTTTAAGGACTAGGATAAATTTAAGGACGAATTTAAAACCAAAGCTAAAAGATATAATTTATGGGAATATATTAACCTTAATTAAAACTTTCCATGCCGTATTAAACTTCCGCCGCCCGATATAACCTTTTATTTAAAAAAACGATTTTGCTAATCGACGCGGGCAGCTAGTTTATCCTCCGAAAGAACCATGTAAATAGAAAAGGTCGATCGAACGGGCCATTCGATAAATACCTTCGAAATAACGACCGAAAATAAATAAGTTTATTACCAAGATTTTACAGTTTATACTTACCTAAATCGAAAATATAAAACTTTCCGAAAAAATTTTAACGAATTTATAAAATGGATTTTGGATAATATTTCTTTATCGATTAAATAAACCTTTTTAAGCCCAAACGACGATTTTAAAAGTTAATATATTAAATTATAAAAAGCCGGAAAGGTTTACGATAATCGATTACTTATAAATATTAACTACGAATACGAAAAATGATTAAAATAGATTCTGAAAGCTATTAAAAAGTTTAATAAATAAATAATAAGGTAACAGAAAATTATGGTTTAAGGCTAACGTTACGGGGTTCCCGAAACGATCATACCGGTTATCTGGACGAATTAGTTATATACAGCAATAGCGCGGATTATACCTAATTAATCGAATTTATTTATGCTTTTAAAACGGAAAAAAAAACCTTTAATTACCTGGAAAATAAAGTTAACCTTTTAAACCATTAAATTATGACGAATTTATAGCAGTTAACAAAAAACGTTAAAGTAACGTTTTTAATTTTTTACGGAATTTTTGTAAACCTTTTAAATTAGGACGATTTTAATTAAGAACAGATCAAGGATATTAATAATTAGCCGCATAATAAAACTTTTAAAAAAAAGCCGAAACGAAATTATTGTAAAAGTTCTTAAACGAATTACGATAATAACAAACGAAAACATTAAAAATTAAATGCATAAGGTCTGCGTTATAAAATTTATTTAAGTCCTTATTACAAATTACCTTAATACTTTTATGCGTTCCTTAAGAAAACTTTAAAAAATTTCTGCTTTAACCAAACGATAATAGCATTAATCTGGGAACGTATCGCTACCGATTAATCCTCAAAGGAAAAAATTATTTATTTATTAAAAATAAAAAAGAATTAATTATTTAAAAAATAAATTAACTTTTAAAAAAAATAAAACGAATTTTAACGTATTTTTTAATTATTAATTAACGTAATACGATAAACGTAACGTTTTATCCCTTAAGGAATTTATTTATTTTAAATTTAAGGTTTACGATATATATTTTTAACCTTATTAACAGGTTTTTAAATTATAAGATAACGATTTAAAATAACGGAATATACGTAAAGAAAAATTTTATCCCGATTAATAAATACAGTAAAATAAACGTTTTATTTTAAAGCTTTAAAAGCCCGAAAACGTTACGTTTATATAACGTAACTTTTTACGAAAATTTCGCGTATAATTTAATATTCTTTTAATAGTTCCGGAAAATGGGATATTAATAAAATAACCGAAAAAATAATAATTTTATTCGAAATAAATTTAATTAAATTATTATTACGTTAATAAAAGGATTTAATTAATTCGTTATCGAAAATATTAACGTAATAATACCCTAAGTAACCCTAATAATTTATAAACGAAACGTTAATTTAAATATAGCAAGATTACCGTATACCGGTAACGGTATAATATAGTACTTAAGATTAGGATATTTAAAACCCGAAATAATCGTTTAATTATAGTTTTATATAAAGGGAACTTACTTAAAAGATTTAATAATAATTAAATATTAAATATATAATAAAGTAAAGGTTAAAAGGTAAATATACCGAAAACCGAAAAAAAAATATTCTGATTAGGATAACGAATTATTATCGACTTTATAAATTTCGAAAAAAAATTTAAAAAATATAAATACGTTATATTTACAATTAATAAATATTTAAGTTTTATTTAAAATATTTACCTTAAAAATCGAAAGTAAGATATATTAATTACGGTATTCCGATATCTTTAAAAAGTTTTAAAAAATTAAGATAAAATTTTTTTTTAAATATTTAAATACGATAACGAAATCTTAAAAAATTACTAATTTCGAAATATATTTTAATTACCTCCTTTTAATATTAAAATTAAACCTTTAATACCGTATATTTAAACCCAAAACGAGGGTATAAAACGTTTAAAAGGTAAAATGAAGGAAAAAATAATTACGATACGAAGTAATATTAAATTATTTTTGTTTTTGATCGTATATATCCTTAAAGTAATAATATATTTATATAACCGTACCTTTAAATACGTTTTTTTTAATAAAACCTTTACGAAATTTATTATATTTATTTGATATATAAAAACGGCATTATAATATTTAATTAAAAACTTTAATAAGCTTATTTATAAATATACGGCTATATAACTTACGTTATAATTATTACTGCTATAAAAAAAGCAAAAATTTTAAAAATTAAATTTTAAAACCTGGATTAATTTTTTTCTTAAGTACCGCTTTACGAATATTTACGAGATCTGGAACTTTTTAATTAATATGGTTATTATTATTCGAAACGTATAATTTAACAAAAAAAATATTTTTTTAAGTAATATTAAAAACTTAAAACCCGATTTTTTTTACGTTACGTAAAACGAACTATATAAGTTATTCCGATAAGTAGAATTATTTAATTAGGCCTATGGCCATTTTATATATATATAAAAGGAAAATAAAGATTTAAACGGAATAATTTAGCTTCCGGTAAAATAAAAAAGATGGTTCCAAAATAATATAAACATCCAAAAAGACGTACGGGATGGTAAAAAATAAGCCTATTCGTATGGGATTAATTATCCTTATACGACCGTTATATTCGAATTATTTCCGGCCCTTAAACGTTTACCGTTATTAGCGTTTATATTAATAATTAATATAATTATTATACCGGCGGAAGTTAAAAAAATAACCTAAAATTCCTATTATACTATTTAACTTAAAGTAACGGTAAAAAACGAAGGTATCTTTCGGGTTAAAACATAAATTTTTATATATTCCGTATTATAAAAATATTATTAAAAATAATTATAAGGTTTAGGAAGTTAGGTTTAATATTAAATAATTAGCTTATTTTGTAAATTTATTTAATAACCGGCCGGTAAATTGCGAAAATTTAAGGAAAATAATTATCCGAAATACGCATTATTTTAATCGGAAAGGTTTCGATACGATAATATATAAAATCCTTAAATCATAAAACCGAATATATAGGCGTAACTTACTGTTATTACCGCGAAATTATAAAAATTAAATATATATACGTTAAAAAAATTATTCCATAAAACCGAAAAAATTTATTTATAAAGTTATAAAAAATATAATTTTAAAAAATCCTTAATTAGTTTTTTATTAAAAGGAAATAAATCTTAAGGTATATATAGGTATATATTTATAAATTTAATAAATATAAATAATTACAAAAATATAAAACGCGTTTTATCGTACGAAATAATTAATAACTTAAAAACTTTTATAATAATATATACGTATCCATTTTAATTAAAAAATCGTTTCGAATTTTAATCGCTATTACGGTTAAGTTCGATTTAAAATTTAAATAATATAACGTTATAAATACCTTCGTTAACGCAAATTTATTTTATTAAATACTTATAAAAATACCTTTAAATTACTAATAACGTAATAAAAAATTTTAAATTAAAAAGGTATTATATAAATTAAGGAAATTATTTTTGTTATAATAAAAAGATTTTATTAAAATATTTAAAAAGCTGGAATTTAACACCGTTTTTTACGAATCTTATTATTTTATTCGTTAAAAGGTACTTTTTTTTTATAAACGATATCGTTAAAGTTTACCGTAAAAAAGATTAAAATTTCGTTAATTAATTAATTTAATAAATAAGATAATAATATAGTTTTATAAAAAATAAAAATTTATAATAATTTTTCGGTATTAAAATAATTAAAAATAAACTTAAAAAAATAATTGTTTATCTTAATCCGACTTTATAAATAAACTAGTTAATTTAATTCTTAAAAAAAAATTAATTAACCTTTTAAATATATTTATAACGGGCGTCGAATTATTACCAACTTTTAATTTAGTTTATTTAAGTTCCGTTAATATATACTAAAAAATCGGTTTTATTTTATACGTAATAATTAATCCGTAATTTAATATAATTTTTGCAATATTTAAATTTGTCAGATTTAACCTAAATTTTAATAACGTGTATTGTAAAGTTATTAATCGAAATATTTTATATTTAATTAAAATTAAAATATTAATATTATAATTCGGAAATAAGGATTTATTAAATACTTAAAATAACTTTTTTTTTATAAATAATATAATTAATTAAAAATATTTTTAAACTTACGTTATGAAAGTATTTAAAAAAGTAATAAAATAACGGATAAATAAATAAAATATAATAATTATTCCGATAACCGAAACGGAATTATTATTTTTTACGTAAATTATAAAAAAGACCTTATTTTGTTTTCGATTAATTAAAAATTAAAAATCGGCTTAAATATAAGATTTTTAAATATATAATACGATAATTAACAAATTATACGGTTTGTTATCGTTAATATCGCCCTTTTATAAATAAAATTACGGTACGTAAATATATATAATTATTAATTTCGAAAAATTAAAAAAAAAAAATTAAATTAAGGTAAAATATACGTTTACGGACGATATATTAATTAATAAATTAATAAAAATTTTGTTACGTAAATTTTTTAAATATTTTAAAAAATAATTAAAATTAATAAATATTATAAAAACTTTAAATTAACGGAAAAAAATTTTAAAAATTATTTTAAAAAAAGAATTAATTAATTAAAAGAATTTAATCGCCGGAAGAAAGTTAAAATGGATAATTGCGGCTTTAAGAAGTAATAAAGGGTAATAATTAACGCCGTAACTACGTTAAGGCGTTAAGGGGGTGTAATAGTTAGCAGGGGTACGCTAGCACTCCATATACGGAAAGGCTCCCTTTGATCGGACCATATATGTTCCGTGGACAGATTACCTTAAAGTGTAGTACGCGTTCTAGAGCGCCTGCAACTACTGATGCAATATAACATCACTAATAACCCCTATATCTGACATTAACCGTTCGTAGTTTATATAACTGTTATTTATATTTTTAAGGGATCTGGTATTTTTCGGTTATCTTAAAGGAGATAAAATTTCCTTTTATTCCGGAATCGATTATGGCGTTAAATATCTTGTTTTTATGGTGAATAAGAATTTCGATTTAATTCCGTGTTTCTTTTTTTGCTTTATATAAGGTTTTGTATGTAGGGGCTTTTCGGTACCTTACTTTCGAAAGTTTTTGTAATTTTGTAACTGATACGTTTTAGAGGCTAGAAGGCGTTTTTATTCGCGTACTTTCTTGGCTGTATATTTAGTATAATGGTTGTTTATGTATTTAAACTATTTTTTATTGCCGAATTGGTACTGGAAAATAACTATTTTCTTCTGGCATTTCCTTAAGTTTTATATTTTGCGGATTATTAAGTTAAAAAGGTAAATTTTTAAAACGGGCATTCCCATAGTTAGAAAATTATATTTATCGTAAGATATTAGCGCGTAACATAAATATTTTTACGTTATAGCTTTTTAATTCTGCTTTAACTTAAGGTATAAAAAATAAAATTTAGGGTAATCTGGCTATCGTGAAATTTTTATATATCTGCATTTATCGTCTGGTTTTATAGGCGTTTTTTTATTATATCCTGGCCAAAAGTCGTTATTTTCTTTGCTTCGTTAGTAAATAAAGCAGCTATAATTATAGCAAGCAGTAAAATATAAAAGCTTATAATCGTTTGTTAGGGATTTTAGGTATATTATATATTCCGGAAAAATGTAATATTTAGGTGATAATTATCCATAATTATCAAAATTTTTTCGTAACTAACCATTTTGGTCGTATATTTTATATTTTTATATGTTAAGGTAATAAGTATATTTTAACGTAATAGTTACCTTAAAAGCTATTCGTTCTGGATAATATTTATAAGTTTTAACCGTAATACTTTTATAAATAATATAATTTTTACCGTTTAAGTCGTTATTTTTAACCTTATTAATCGTAACAATAGTAAATTTTTAATTAACGGAAATAAGGTTTACTTTCTTTTTATCCGTATCCTTACTGTTTATATCTCGTTCAGTTACGCGAATTTTTTTTTAGACTAAAGGATCCTTCCTTTTTAAGGATTTTCTTTTTTCGTTAGAAAGTAATATTTACTTTTAAAATAATCCTTTTTGCCATAGTTAAAACATTTAACTTTGGATTTATTTTTTTTTAAATTCCGTTAAAATAATATTAATTTCCTTTTAAAATTTATCCTTAAATTTTTTTTTCCTGCTAAAACGTTTATTATTATTTCGTCTGCTGGTCTTTTTTTTAAGGTACCGATTAAAAGTACGTCGGTTAAAAATAATGTTTTTATCGGTATACTTTTCAAAAAAACTTATTTTAAGCACTTGAAACATTTTATTCTTAACTTAAGGTTTCAGGCCGTCGTAATAAGAAAAAAATAATACGTTTTAAGGTAATTTAAAAATAATTACGAAACGGTTAAATTTAATTATATATTTAGCTGCTAACGTAATCTGCTAAAATCTATATATTTATTTAACCGTATGTTACTGCTTATTTACGTTTCCGAATAACGTTTATATTCGTTTTTCGAAATTATCGTAATTATTAAAAATGTAATTGGTAATATTTAGCTAATCGTTAGGGAAATTTATCAGGTAATCCTTAAAAATGGGCTGGAATTAATTAAGTATCCTTCCAGTTAACAGTTACGAAATAACTATTATCTTTTGGTAATTTTCCGTAAAAAAACTCTCGTACCATTTAAGGTAAAATTTAACCTTAACCAAAAATCCTTCCATATTAATAAACCCATTATAAAGCTTAAAGGCAATTAACTTATAACCTTTAATATTAGGTATTTCATAATAAGCAGAAAAAGATATAATTCCCTTTCGGTTTTAATTAAACAAAAAAGGGGCTAAAATTCGTAAACAAAGCGTAAATGTTTTAAAAAAAAATACCGGGGTTCTCGCATGGAACGCGGAAATTTTTTTTTTTAACTATCGAACAAATTTGGCATTTTCCTATGTAAAATCTTTGACCTTCCCAGTTATAAAGTTTAATCGTTCGTTAATTATAAACTTTTTTTCCTTCCCTTTTTTTACCTCCGTACCAATTTCCTTTTCAACTTTTTCTTCGTTATCGTCGGGTTTCTTAAGCTGGACTTTGATAATTTCTTTAATAGCAAGGATAGGTTACTATTAAAAAAAAAGGTTTTCCTTAGCCCTTAACTTTCATAATTATAGGTACCATATTATTAGTTAATTAAAAAATAATAACAAAAATCGAATATATTATCTTATTTACTAAACGTCGTTCCGTAATATCGTTTTTATTAAGTTTAGAAAAGCTTATGCCTAATTAGGCCTTAAATCATTCGTTAACTATTAATCAAAAAGCTATCAAAATATAACGAACCTATTATACATCCACCTGGAGGTATAAGCAGTATCCGAAATAGGGGTTCTTAATTTGCAGGTAATAATAGCACAATAAATAAGGTATTCGTTAAAAAGGTTTACGGACTTTTCCCCTAATCGGAGAACGATATAATTACCTTTAATTAAAGACTTAAATTAATAGCTAAAAAGCGAAACTAAATGGATGCTATTTATATAGGAAACCGTTCGTTATATACTCGATTTTGATAAATAAGTATGTCGTGGTTCTGTCTGATCTATATGATCTATATGATCTAGTCCCAGATCACCTAGATCACCTAGATCACATAGATCACCTAAACCTTGGCGCGGGGAAGCCAAGCTTCTCCTTGCCCGAGGTTTATCCGACCGGAGCCTTCCTCAGAGACCTCCGAGGACAGGCTTCTCCTACGACAGGAACCCCTGTTCCTGTACTGTAACAATTTCGTATTTCCTTATTAAAACCAGCCCCAAAAAACGTCCCGCTTAAAAAAACCTTAAAAGCGAAAAGGACGAAAACGAATACGAAATCGAAAAAATACTAGATTTTAAAATAGTTAAAAAGAAAATCTAATATTTAATTAAGTAAATAAATTACCTACCTAAAAATAATATATGGGAACTATTTAACAATTTAATAAATGTAATAAACCTAATTAAGGACTTTTACTGACAAAATCCTAACCGACCGTTTCCAGTACCGCTAAAATCGCAGGCGACAATAATCCCCTATTTAAATCCAGCCTTACGGCGTTCCAGTTAAAGAAAAAGGCCTTTATTATAACGTTTATCTTAAAAGCTAACTAAATTTATTTTACTTTTATGCGACGTTATTCCTTTTTTAACCTTTTCCGTTTTTTAATTAATATAATATTTAACTTTCCTTTAATATTTTAAGGCTCCTTTTTTAAAAAGAAAGATCCTGCTTAAAACGTAATAATTTTAATTTTTTAATAAATGCGATCGATTTCTTATTTTGCTCATGATACTCTTATTTTATAAATTCCTAATATACCTAAAATTCGTCCTTTAAAATACGTTATTCTTTTAATAAACGTTAATAACGAATATAATAATTGCAGTTCGAATACTTTAAAAAGTAAAAATATTCGAATTCGTTAAAATGAATATAATTTAAATAAAAAAAAGCTTTAATCTTTAATGTTTTAATTATTATAACCTAAATAATACGAAATTTATGTTAATTTGTACGTAACTTTCTTTTTCGTGTTTTCTTTTTAAGGCGACATATTATAATAAAATTAGCTAAAATGTTCCGGAAAACCACTTTAACAAAGTAAAGAAATTACTTCCGGTTCTTATCTTTAAAATAAAATTTTTTAAAAAGGGAAATAATATTATAATATAGGAATAAAGGTTTCTATTTTAAAAGAACCGGCCTTTAAAGTCTGGTATAAACTTCTTACGGCTAATTTTCGGATAAGCAAAATTTGGCTTTCCCTACGCCGAAATTATAATAATCTCATAAATCCGGGTAATTTGGGGCCAGATTTTATAAATCATATAAATCTACGACATATTTATTAAATCCAGGATGGATATATAACGAACGGTTTCTTATATAAATAATACCTATTTAATTTCGCCCTTTAACTATTAATTTAAATTTTTAATCAAAAATATTATTTTCCGATTGGGGAAAAAGCCCGCAAACCTTTTTAACGAACACCTTATTTATTATGTTATTATTATCTATAAATTAAAACCCCCATTTCGGATACTGCTTATACCTCCAGGTGGATGTATAACAGGTTAGTTATAATTTTATCGGCAAAGTTTTTTAATTAAATTTGTTATATTCGTTAAAAATCTAAATAATTTTATATATTATTTTTAAATAAGTAATTTATTTAACTAATTAATTCTCTTTCGAGAAAACGCAACAGTATAAATAATTAGATAAAATAATAAATTGCTACCTTAATTCTTATGCTTTATTAAAACCCATCCCTTTCGTAAAGCCAGCTTCTATTTACGTCGATTCTTGTCGGAATTTTAAAAGTTCCTCGGAATTCGGAACAGCCGGGCAAGCTATCGTTAGTAATGTTTCAGTTTGTATGATTCCAAAATCTAAATTTTAAGATTTTTAAAGCAGTTATTATTATTATTTTTTAATTTCTTTAATAATCTTTTTATAATATTTATATTTTTCGGCATAAATATTATTAAAAATCGATTAACGGTATTTTCGTAAATTATATCGTATTCGAAAAGTAAAAGCCGAATTCGGTTCTTTTAAAAGAGGTTTTTTAAATCGACGGTATTATCGATAGTTTTGGCCCGTGCGGTAACTTTATAGGGGCTTTATATTCTAAATAAAACGATTTTTTTAATAGATCCTTTCGTTACGAATTACCGGTATGGTATAATTAAAATAATGTGGCATATTTAGCTATCTTGATAAAGGTAACTCGAAAAAGGGCTATAAGAATAATCAAAACTGGCGAAGGCTCGTACAGCGTTTTATGTGCACTTAAGGTTTACTCTCAAGGTTTATCCCTAAGGTTCATTCTTAAAATTTATTCTTAAGGTTTATACTTAAGGTTTATCCTTAAGGTTTATCCTTAAGCTTTACTGCCTGGCATAAGGTTTATTAAAGTCGAAACTTATTGGCAACTACGTATTTTACTTCAGAGTAAAGTTCTGTTTCAAAGTAAGGTTTTATGGGACTAAGATATATAATCTATTTTAACCGTAAAAACCCTTAATTAGTTAATATATTCGAAGATATTAAATATAATATTTATCGTAGGGATTATATATGTAATAATTTTCTGTATATTTAGCTTAGCCTGGAAAATAAGGTTCGAACCTAGATTAACCTTGTATTAATAAAAGATATAAATTTTGCTGCGAAATAATAATTAATTCTGATCTTTGTTTCTAAATCTTTAAATATTTTTTATTTTTATAAATTATAAAATTTTTTAACTTAACTTAATTTATTAAAGTAAATTATTTGAAAGTTATATATAATTATATTATCTTATTATTTTTTTGATATAATATTTAAATATCATGTTTAAAAATTTCCGTATTATAATTTCTTCTCGATTTAAAATATTTATTTAAATATTTTTTTACCTTTAATATAGTAAATTTTAAATTTAAATTTAAAGAAAAAAATTATTTAATTTTTATAACCTTTATTTAGTTTTTAAATTATTCTAAATCGTATAAAACTTTTATAATTTAAATAAATATTAAATAATTTTCCAATTTCGTTAAAAAAAGTTTTCATTTTTAAAATATTAAAACGATCGTTTATAAATTTTTTTTTTAAAAAGTTCGAATTCTTTTTTAATATATTCCTTAATATTAAGTATGGTTAAAAGGTGAATAAGATTATTATAATCCTTAATTAAGGGTTATATGAAGTCGGTTAATTTAAAGATTTAGCGGATATTAATAATAATAATAATTTAAGATTTTAGATTTAAATTTATTTAAAAATAATAATAAAATTTAAGAAATTTAATATTATGATATGTTTAATGTTTTTTTAACATTTATTAATAGATTAGTTGTTTTAAAAGGTTTTAAAATTTAGCTTATAAATGTTTTATTTTTTTTAACATTTTTAAATAAATAGAAAATATCTTTTACATAAATAAATATAAATCTTTATAAATATTTCCGTTCTCTTTCGAAAAGACGTAACCGTATAGATAATTAGATAAAATAATAAATTGCTACCTTAATTCCCGTATTTTATTAAAGCACATCCCTTTCGCAGCTTTTATTTATGTCGATTCTTGTCGGAATTCTGGAAATTTTTCGCAATCCGGAATAACCGGGCAAACTATCGTTCGTAATCCTTTTTATATTGTTCCAAAATCTGAATTTCGAAATTTTCAAACCGGTTTTTATTTTTCCCGTTTAATTTTTTTAATAATATCTTTATGATTTCCATATTATTCGGCATAAGTTCCGTTAAAAATTAATTATTACAATTTTCGCGGATTAAATCGTATCCGAAAATTAAAAACCGAAATTAATCCTTTAGGGATAGATTTTCTGGCTCGACGGTAATGTCGATAAGTTTAGCGCGTCCGTTAGCCTTATCGGGATTTTGTACCGTAAAAAAGATAATTCTTATGGAAATCTTCCGGTTACGGATTACCGGTATTATGTATTCGGAATTGCGCGTTATATTTAGCTGTTTTAATGAAGGTAATTCGAAAAACTATGGGAATGATCAAAACTGGCGAGGGCTCGTACAGCTTTTTATGCGCACTTAAGGTTTAGCCTTAAGGTTTATCGTTAAGGTTTATTCTTAAGGTTTATTCTTAAGGTTTATTCTTTAAGATTTATCCTTAAGGTTTATTCTTAAGGTTTATTTTTAAGGTTTATCCTTAAGGTTTATTACAGCCAGCTGGCATAAAGTTTATCAAAGTCGAAGCTTATCGGCAATTACGCATTTTGTTTCAGAGTAAGGTTTTGCTTTAAAGTAAGGTTTTGCTTTAAAGTAAGGTTTTATGGAACTGAGATATATAATTTATTTTAACCGTAAAGATTATTAATCAGTTATCGTGTTCGAAGATCCTGGGTATAATATTTATCGTATGGATTATATATGTAATGATTTTCTGTATATTTGGCTCAGCCTGGAAAATGAGGCTTGAACCTATATCAACCTTTTATAAATATTTCCGTAAAATAATAATAAATCTATTTTAAAAGTTGGTTAAAATATTAATTAATTCTTATGCTATAACCTTATACTTGTAATATCCATAAATCATTTTAAAAATAATTTTTCATTTTTTATTTTTAATTATTTAAATAAAGAATTAACCGCGTTAAAATCTTAAAGTTTTAAATTATTTAATCTTAGTTATATTTTCACTTATGGTATTTATTTACCTTAAAAGATATTCATTTTTAATAATAATATCGTTTAATTATCGATAATTATAAATTTATAACAATATAACATTTTTATTTTTATCGTTTTTAATTTTATTATTTTTTAATTTTAATATTATTATAATTAAATACCTTTTAAGTAATTCGGATGTTTAAATGTAACATTTTTCAGAAATTTTAATTTTTTTTAAACTGCCGTAATAAATTTAATAAAATTTAAA
This sequence comes from Monosporascus sp. MG133, assembly GCA_004155925.1. NCBI lineage: Eukaryota > Fungi > Ascomycota > Sordariomycetes > Xylariales > Monosporascus > Monosporascus sp. MG133. The sequence continues at coordinate 254,574 of QJNX01000043.1, read as the reverse complement.
ATAATAAGTGTTTTTAATCTAGATCTTGAAATCTTATTAATTATAATTTAATAAATTCTTTCGGCTTTATTTTTATCATAGTTTTTTAAATCATTAATATTTAAAAGGTATTATTCTCATTAAATTTCAAACTTTAATTTCTTTAATTATATAATAATTTTATTAAAAAAATTAATTTTATTTTAAAAAATTATTTAATTGTTTTAAGTAGTCCGTAAATTCCTAAAACGAAATTATAATATTTTTAAATTAATGTCGTATTTTTAAATATCGGCAATATTAAACAAAACTTATTTTAACTATTTTTTATTTAAATTATAAATTCTGCCGTTTTTCGAAAGATTCGATCCTTATTATAAGTAAATAAATTTTAATAGATTCTTCGTAATTTATATAATGATTATTTATAGTTTTTAAAAAATTTCATATTTTCAGTTATTTAAAAAAAATACAAATAAATTTGTTTCTAAATTAATTATAATATTAAATATTTTATTTTTATAATAAATAAAATTCTTAATTTAATTTCGCAATTTCTTTTATCTTTATATAAAGTTTTGTATTTTATTTTTAAAGGCCTTAATAATTTTACAATTAATATATTTTTAAACTTCTAAAACGTTTTCTTTCGGATGTTTTTTTAATCGCATATTTAATATAATAATTATTTATATATTTATAATATTTCTTATTACCGAACTGGTATGTAAAAACGATTTTTTTGCTAGCTTATTTTTAAGTTCTTTTTTTTTGCAAAGTTTAAAATTAAAAAGGTAAACCTTTAAAAAAGGTTCTAAGCGTAAAAAGTTTTTGTTTAATGTAAAATATTAGTAAATAATATAAATATTCTTATATTCTAACCTTCCGGTTTTATTTAAATTTAAAAAATAAGTAATAAAACCTTAGGTAATGTAATCATTAAAATGTTTTCATATATTTCTTTTATCGTTTAATTTTTAAACCTTTTTTGTTATATTTTCGCTAAAAATCGATATTTTCTTTAACGTATATAAATAAACAAAACAATTATAATTTAGTATAAAATAAAATATAAAAATTTATACTTATTTGTTAAAAATCTTAAATATACTGTATATTCCGGCAGAATATAATATTTTAAAAATAATTATTTCTAATTACCGAAATCTTTACGTAATTTACCGTTTTAGTTCTATATTTTACATTTTTATGTCTTAAAATAGAAAGCATACTTTTACATAATAATTACCTTAAAAGTTATTTATATTAAAAATATTTATAAACTTTAATCGTAATATTTTTATAAACACTATAGTTTTTATTTTCTATGTTGTCGTTTTTAACCTTATTAATCGTAATAATAATAAATTCTTAATCGGCGAAAATAAGGCTTATTTCCTCTTCATTCTTTTTCTTGCTATTTATTTCTCATTCGTCCGCACTGATTTTTTCTGGGAGTTAAAAAAAAAATTCTTAAGAGTTTTTGTTAACTAAAATCGATCCCTATTTTTAAAATCACCATTTTCTTATTATAATTAAAATATTTAAACTTGGATTTATTTTCTTAAAATATTTTTAAAACGGTACTAGTTTCCTTTTAAAATCTGTTTTTTTTTTTATCATTAAAACGTTTATTATTATTTCGTTTGCTGGTTTTTTTTAAAAAAAAAGTATTAGTTAAAAGTATGTCGGTTGGCGATAATAACTTATTAATATAGTTTTCGGAACATCCAGTTTTCGGTACCTGAAATAGTTTATCCTTAACTTAAAACTTAAGGTCGTTATAAAAAAATTAATACATATTATAATAATTTAAAAATAATTACTAAATAGTTAAACTTCATTATATATTCGGCTGGTACCATCATTTATTTAAAGTTATATATTTATTTAATGCCGTATCATTATTTATTTATATTTTTAAATCAGAGTAATATTCGTTTTTTATAATATTAGTAATTCTTAAAAATATAATTAATAGTATTCGAATAATTATCGGAATAATCTATTTATTAACCTTGAAAAATAAGTTTAAATTCATTAAGTATTTTTTCCGGCGGATAATTATAAAATAATTATTTTTTTTAATAATTTTCCACGAAAAAATTTTCGTATTATATAAAATATAATCTGGTCTTAATTAAAAATTCTTTTATAACCGGAAATGTATTTAAAAGTTTTAAAAAAGTTAATTTATAACTTCTAATTTTAAAGATTTTAAAATAAATAAAAAAGGATATAATTTTTAAATAATCGTAATTAAATAAAAGAAATTAATATTTTTAAATAAAAATAATGCCTAAGAAAATATAAAAGCCTTTTTCATTTATTGGCTAAGTTTGGCCATTTTTTATTTAAATTTTATAATTTTGTCTCTTACAAGATTTAATCGGTTTTCGGTCGTAAGCATTCTTCTTTTTTTCCATTTCCGGCCTTTACGCCACGTTTTTTTAAACTTTTATTTTTTAGTCGGATTTCTTAAGCTGGATTTTAATAAACTCTTTAAGGGCAAAAATAACTTATTATTAAAAAAGACCTTTTTAAGCCTTTAATTTTAAGAATAAAGAATATGATATTATCGATTAATTTAAAAAACCTTTTGATAAAGAATAAATTATTTAATCCGGTTTTTAATTTTTCGTTAATTAATAACAAAAATCGTATATATTATTTATTTATTAACCGTTTTTTTATAAATCCATTTTTATTATATTTTAAAAAATTTATATTTAGTTAAACTTTAAATTATTCGTTAATTATTAATTTTAGAATTATTAAATTCAAATGAATTTATTATATATTAACTTAAAAATAATAATATCCAAACTAAGGGTTTAATTCATATATAATAATAATATAATAAATAAAGTATTCGTTAAAAAAGTTTGCAAATTTTTTCCTTAATCGGAAAATAATATTTTTAATTAAAATTTAAAATTAGAAATTAAAAAACGAAATTAAATAAGTACTATTTATATAAGAAACCGTTTATTATATATTTATTCAAGATTTAAAAATATATTATACTTTTATGTAATCTGTATGATTTGGTTCCAAATCACCTAGATTTACCAGATTACCATAATCTTAGCCCGGGGAAAGCCAAACTTTCCTTACTCGAAGATTAGCCGCTAGAAGCGCATACCAGGCTCCAAAGGCCGGTTTCTCCAAGACAGGAACCCCTGTTCCTATACTGTAATAAAATATTAGATGAATTTTAAATTAAAACTTTTTAAAAATTATGCCGATAAGGTTATTATTACCGATTAATGTATTTTTAATGCTTATTTAGACTAAAAAGGAAACCAGCAGACGAAATAATAATAAACGTTTTAATAATAAAAAATAAAAGGATAAATTTAAAACAAGTCTAATATCATTTTGAAAATTTTTAAAAGATTTAATTTTTAGGTTAAATATTTTATTTATATCAGAAAGGGTTATTAAAAAACCGAATATTATTTGTTTTAAAAAAAGAAATTCGCGCGGCCGAACGAAAAAAATAATAATAAAGAAAAGGATAAAAAGGAATTCAATTTAAATTTAAATATTAAGATTCTATTATTATTATACTTAATCAGATTAATATTAAGGATATAAAATTTAAAATTTGTTTTATTTATAAAAACTTTATAATTAAAATTCATAAATATTATTAAAGATAAAGAATTTTTATAATAACTATTACGTTAAAATATATTTATTATTATAATATATGAAAATATAAAATATACGATTATAACGGTTAGGTATAATTAAAATTTCGGTTATTATAAATAATTACTTAAAACTTTATATATCTCCAGAATATATAATATATTTTAAAAATAAGTTATTAACGAACGCATACGGGTTTTATTATTAAACTCTTTATTATAATTATAATTTCTTTACTCTGTTAAAAGTTAAAAGAAATAACAATTTCTGGTAAAGGTATAATAAAAGGACGGTTATAAAGCTAAATAATAAATACCGATATGTAAAAACCCTCCGAAAGCTAAAATATAATAAATTTTACTATTTATACTTTAAAATTAAAAAAGCTGCAAAGTTATATTTTAAGAATAGTTATATAACTTGCAAGGATTTTACATTTAACATCAACCTTTTAATATACAAATAACTATTTTAAAAATTTACCTTGTAAAATATACAATTCGTATAATATAAAATATAAAAATTAATTAAAAGAAAGTAATTACCGTTAAATATCCGATTGGTAGCATAACATAATATAGATGTATAGATAACTATTATACTAATCATACTACTAAGAAAATCCGCTAATAAAAACGCCGTTCAGCTTATAATATAATCGAGTTAAAAAATTACGAAAGTTTTCGATCATAAAGTATCGAAGAATTTATATATATAAGACGTTATATGAGGTTAAAAAAACGCGGAATTAAATCGGGATTTGTATTTATTAAAGAAAGAAAAAGTTAATATCAGAATCGATTCCGGAACGGAAGGTAACTTTATTTTGCCTAAGGTAATTAAAAAGTATTAAACTTTTTTTAAAAAGTATAAAGAATAATTATAACAATTACGCAGAGTTAACGGAAATATATTTACTTACGATAACGGTCGAATTTTTAAGGAAATTAAAAGATTCGTAACTTAAATATGAGGATTTTTACAAGGCCTATTTTCGATATAACCCATATTTTTTAATGTATTATTTTAAAAATACCGTACCTTGAATTTGATAATTTATATATTAATTAAAAAGATTAACCTTTTTTTAAACCCGGTTTTATTAACTTACTTAAGGAAAGTTATTTTACAAGGTTAATCTATGTTCAAACCTTATTTTCCAGGCTAAGCTTAATATACGACAAATTATTATATACATAATTTATACGATAGATATTACACCTAGTATTTTCGCATACGATAATTCATTAATAACTTTTACGGTTAAGATAAATTATAAACCTTGATCCTATAAACCTTACTTAAACCAGAACCTTACTTTAAAGCAAACTGTTGGGCCCCCGCAAGCGCGTAATTTTTCGATTGATGTCGGCTTGGGAGGCTTGCCTGCGTGGTTGCCGATAAGCCTCGACCCTGATGAATCTTATGCCCGCTGGCTGGTTCGTGTGACAGTACAGGAACAGGGGTTCCTGTCTTTGGAGAAACCTGCCTCTAGAGCCTGGTGTGGGCTTTTCGCGGCTGATCTTCGGGTAAAGAAAGCTTCGCTTTCCCCGCGCCAAGGTCAAGGTGATTTGGAGGATCTGGGTGATCTGGGACCAGGTCATATAGATTATATAAATTTACGATATATTCCTTAAATCCTGGATGAATATATAACGGACGGTTTTTTAAATAAATAATAGTAATATAATTTCGTCTTTAAAGCTTTTAATTAAAGTTTTAAATTAAAAGTACTATTTTCCGGAAAAGAAAAAGTTCGTAAATTTTATTTAATACCTTATTTATTTTATTATTATTATTATAAAGTAAAAGCTTATTTCGGATATTATTTATATTTCTTAATAAATATATAATAAGTTCTTTATATTTAAAGAATTATTTTATTAATAATTAATTAATAATTTAAAGTTTAATTAAATATAAGCTTTTTTAAATTTAATAAGAATAATATTATTAAATAACCTTTAAAAGATAATTATATATTCGATTTCCGTTATGAATTTATAAAGGACTAATAACCGGATTAAATAATTTATTCTTTATTAAAAAATCTTTAAATTAATCGATAATATAATACCCGTTATTATCAAAGTTAAAGGCTTAAGAGAAATTTTTTTTTCCGGTAATAATTTATCTTTGTTTTTAAAACATTTATTAAAGTTTAGCTGAAGGAATTAAACTAAAAAGGAAGAAATTAAAGGAAAGTATAATTTGGAAACCGGAAAGAAAAAGGAAAAAAAGATTATAACTGAAAAACGATTAGATTTTTTAGCCGGAAAAGCTATAAGATTTAAAAAAAATAACATTAAATTCGTACGATAAATAAAAAACTTTTGCATTCTTTTTAAAAACTTCCGCTTTTTAAATAAAAACCTTAATTCTCCTTTTATTCGATTATAACCAAAGAGGAATTATATTTTTATTTTCTTATTACGGAATATACGAAATTAAAGATTAAAAGTAAATTTCCTTAAAGCCTTATAATAAATTTATTAATATGGAAGGATTTTTGATCGCGGATAGATTTTACTTTAAGTAATACGAAAATACCTTAACGGAAGATTATTTAAAAATTATGGCCATTTCGTAATTATATACCGGTAAAGTATTTAATTAATTCGAGTCTATTTTTAAGGATTTTTAAATAAATTACCTTAATAATTATAAATATTTTCAAAAACGTTTATAAATTTTAGTTATAAATATAGACAAATAATAATATACGATAAAAGTGATATATAATTTAAAATAAACCAAGTTGGCAACCGAATATATAACCAAATTTAATTATTTAATAACAACCTTTAAGCTACCAAAAAACGCATTATTTTTTCCTTTTATAACGGCTTAACGTTCCAAGTTAAAAAAAAATATTATTATGATATCTAAAATTAAACCTTTCAAAAACTATATTAATAAGGTTATTATTATTAACCGCCGTATTTTTAATTAATACCTTAAAAAGAAAGGTACTAGCAGACGAAATAACGATAAACGTTTTAATAGCAAAAAAATAAAATATAAATTCTAAAGGAAATTAATACCGCTTTTAAGAAGTTTAAAGAAAGTAAGTTTAAAGTTAAATATTTTAATTATAGCAAAATGGGTTATTTTAAAAACTAATATCGCTTTTTATTTAAAAGGAAGCTTTAAAAAGATAAGATCTTTTAGCTTAAAAAAAGGTTCGGTACGGCCGAACGAAAAATAAATAATAAAGAAAAGAAATTTAAAAAAAAGTAAATTTTATTTCCGCCGTTTAGGAATGTATTATTATTACGATTAATAAAGTTAAAAATAAAGATCCAGATTATAAAGATTATATTATTTGTAAAAATATTACTGTTAAAGTTTATAAATATTTTTTAAGATAAATAAAATTTAAGGTAGTTATTACGTTAGGATATATTTATATTTTCGATATATAGGAATGTAAAATATACGATTCGGAGGGTTAATTACGAAAAGACTTTGGTAATTATGGATAGTTATCCTTAAAGTAATATATGTTTTAAAATATACGGTATATTTTAAACTTTTAAATGACGATTATAAATTTTATATTTTACTGCTTATTATGATTATAACTGCCTTATTTACTTACGCGTTAAAAAAGATAATAACTTTTAGCCAGGATATAATAAAGAAACACTTATAAAACCAGATAATAAGTGCGGATGTGCAGAAATCCCTTAATGGCCAGATTACCCTAGGTATTATTACCTATATCCTGAATTAAAACAAAGCCGGAAGGCCATAGCGTAAGGATGTTTATATTATTTACCGATATTTTGTATTAAATACGAACTTCTAGTTATAGTAATATTCCTTTCGAAGGTTTACTTTACCGACCCCCTAATTGGTAAAATATAAAACTTAAGGAAAGGTTAGAAAAAGGTAACCATTTTTAAATATTAATTCGGTAATAAAAAATGGTACAAATATATGGATAACTATTATACAAAGTATATGGCTAAAAGGGTACGCGAATAAAAATGCTTTTTAACCTTTAAAGGATATTAGTTAAAGAAATATAAAGGCCTTTAAAAATAAGGTACTAAAAAGCTTTTATATATAAAACTTTATACAAAGTAAAAAGAAAAATACGGAATTAAATCGATATTTTTATTTATTAAAAAACAAAATATTTAACACAATAATTAATTCCGGAATAAAAGGAAACTTTATTTTTTATAAAGGAATTAAAAAATATTAAATCCTTTAAAAATATAAAAAATGATTATATAAATTACGACCGGTTAACGGAAACTTACTTACTTACGATAATAGTCGAGTTTTTGTAAAAATTAAAAAACTTATAATTTAAATATAAATATATTTATAATTAGTTATTTGCGATATTACCGCTATCTTAAGATACGATATTATTCCGGAAATACTATAATTTTTTCCAGTATCCTTCGTATAAATTTAAAAAATTAAACGTTCTTTTAAAGGAATTTTAAAAAATATTTTTATAATTTTTTATATTATTAAAAAAACCAGAATTTTAAACCTAATGGTAATAATATCTTTTAAATATCGATAGTTTAAAAAGCTGTTTGAAAAACGAACCCGTAAAGAATTACTTAACTATAATTAATAAAACCATAAAATTTCCATTAAAAAAAGATATTACTTAAACTTTTATTTAGTTTTTTATATAAAGCTTAAAACAATTAAGGTTTTTAAAAACCTTTTTAAAGAAACTTTTAAAAAAAGTTAGATTTAAAAATCCGAATTATTTATAAGGTACCTAGTAATAATGGTACAAAAAATAAAGGAAGGTAAAATTAAGATTAATATGAATAAAGATTTAATATATTGTCGAATTTATAACTATCGATAACTAAACGATATTATTATAAAAAACGTATATCTTTAAACGTTAATAAATACCATAAAAAATATTAATAAAGCTAAATAATTTATAACCTTGGATTTGCTAGACGGCTATTACCTAATTCGTATAGCTAAAAACGAAAAGTAAAAAATCGCCTTGAGGATTATTTATAGTTATTACGAATATAAGGTTATGTTAAAAGGGTTAATTAATACTTTAACCACAGTTTAATAAATACTTATTAGTATCTTACAAAAGTTTTTAAATTAATTTATATTCGTTTATTAAAATAATATTGTAATTTATTTAAAAAAGTTAAAAGAAAATTTGAAAAATCTATTGTTTAAATTTTAAAAACCCATAAATTTTTAATTTGCTGGTACTGGTTAAAAAAGGTGTTTAATATATTTAAAAACTAAGTTTTTTAGGTTTTATGATTACTTTTAAATAAATTTAAATTTTAAATTTTAAATTAAAAGCCGTTAAAAACTGGCTAATTCCAAACAAAGTAACCGTTATTAATATCTGTTAATTTTTAGGATTTACAGGTTATATGTAACCCTTGGTTAAAGATTCTGGCAAATTTGCCAGCCCTTAATTAAGATTATTATTAAGGAATATATTGCAAAAGAATTTAAATTTTAAAAACAAAAGCTTTTTAAAAAATTAAGCATATAATCGTTAGAGTCCTAATAGTTAAATTATGAAACTATAATAAAAAGAAACGATTTAAAATAAATACGTAAGGTTAGGCCTTTGAAACTGTTTTAGAAAAAATAAAAAAATAACAAAAAGTAGTATTTAAGAGCTTATTTTTTAAAAGCTTTTAAAAATGTAGAACATAAATACCTTATTTCCGATAAGGAGTTATTAGCGATTATTTTAGTACTTAAGAAATAGGAATCTTTTTTTAATAAAATTAAGGAATTATTTAATATTGATTTAAATTATAAAGATTGTATTCGATTTATAATCATCCAGGAACTAAACAAATGCTATAAAATTAGATAATTATTTTATTTAAATTTAACTTTAAGAATTATTATATCAAAAATAATAAGAGATATTTAAGCGGATATTTTAAATCGAAAAGAAAATTATATTACGAAAATTTCCAAACGTTATATAGAAGTATTATACCGTAAAACTATGGGATAATATAGCTATATACAACCCTAAAATAATTAACTTTAAATCAGTTAGCTTAATTTAAAAGTTTTTACGACTCGTAAAAGTAAAAGGAAATTAAATAATTAAAAGGAAATAATAAGGATTAATTATTATTTTGTAACAAAATTTATATTTCTTATTAATAACTAAAAAAGATTTATTAAAAATTTTACGAAAACTTTTTATATAAATATTAAGAAATATTTAAGATTATTAAATGATTTGAAAAAAAAATATAACTTTCTAAAATTCCGCTAAACTGTTAAATAAGTAATTAAAAATTATAACATTTATAATAAAATTAAAATAGGTCGTTATAAATCTTATGAATTATTATAACCTATAAATATATCTAATAAGATATAGAATATTATAACTTAAAATTCTATTACTGGTTTTTTTATATTAAAACAGGCAGTTACTAAAATTAAGTATAATAAAATATAAATAATCGTTAATAGCTTTATTAAATATGGATAATTTTTACATTTTAAAAAAAACCGTAATAGTAAAATAATTAACTTTTGCCTTTATTCGATATTATTATAATACATACGGAATATAAAAAAAATATTTCTAACCGAGATAAATCTTTTGTATTAAAATTTAATATTATCTTTTCGAAGTAAATTAGTATTAAATTTAAGTTTTTAACTGCTTGTTATCCTTAATAAATAGTTTAACGAAACGATTAAATTAAGCCTTAAAATAATGGCAAGGGCTCGCACAGCCTTTTATACGCACTTAAGGTTCACCCTTAAGGTTTATCGTTAAGGTTTATTCTTAAGGTTTATTCTTAAGATTTATCCTTAAGGTTTATCCTTAAGGTTTACTGCAGCCAGCTGGCATAAGGTTCATCAGAGTCGAAGCTTATCGGCAACCACGTATCAGTCTGCTTCAAAATGATGTTCTGCTTCAGAGTAAGGTTTTATGGGACGGAGGTATATGATCTATCTTAACCGTAAAAACCATTAATCAATTATCGTGTTCAAAGATACTGGGTATAATATTTATCATATAGATTATATATGTAATGATTTTCTGTATATTTGGCTCAGCCTGGAAAATAAGGCTTGAACCTAGATCAACCTTGCAAACCTTAAAATAATACCTTCAAAATTACGTTAATTATTAACAAAATAATAAAAATAAACTTTTATTATTTATATAAATAGTTTATATTACGTCGGTTAACGAAGCTATAAGTATAGTACTTTATATAATTATATATAAACGTAAAGTAATAACTTAACAGCCAGAATAATTAATATATAAGGTACTGATTATTATTACGATAACTTTCCGAATAAAATAATGGTAATAAAAGTTAAGATATTATAAGCCCGATTTTAAATAAAGTTGTAATTTTTATAACAAAAAATAACTTAATATTATAATAAAAAGAATTAAGGCATTAATTTCAACGACAGAAAATAAAGTTTATTTATTAGGTTAAAAATAAAATATAACGTTAAATATTTTATACATTAAAATGAAAAGATTTAACGATAAGTTTAATTTCAAAAGATTTAACCCGTTTAAAATCGAAAAAACTATTTTAAAAACTAATGATAAACTATTATTATCTAAGATTATAAAAGTATATCTTATATTTTATATTTCTTTTATTGGAACCAGTTTTAAAAGATATCCTGTTTAAAAAAAAAACTTAGCATTAAAAGGGACGATAGCGAATACGAAGTTGAAAAGATATTAAATTTTAAAATAATTAAAAATAAGATCTAATATCGAGTTAAATAAATAAATTGTTTACCTTAAAATAATATATAGGAACCGTTGAAGTATTTAACGAATACGATAGACCTGGTTAAGGATTTCTACCAGCAAAATCCTAACTGACCGTTTTTAATACGGTTAAAATTGCGGATGATAACGGTTTTTTGTCCAAATCAAAACTTACGGCGTTTTAATCAAAAAAAAAAAACGTTTCCGTTATAATATTTATTTCGGAAGATAGTTAAGTTTATTCCGCTTTTATATAACGCTATTTGTTTAACCTTTTCCGTTTTTTAATTAATTTTATTTTAACCTTGCTTTTAATATTTTTATAGGTATTTTTAAAAAAATGTTTTATTAAAAACGTAATTATTTTAATATAATAATAAACTTTAATAATCTTTTATTTTATTTACGACATTTTTATTTTATAATCTTTTAATATATTAAAAGTTTATTTTTTAAAATACGTTATTTCTTTTATAATCGTTTTTGCGTTTCGGTTTTTTTTTAAGGAATTTATATTTAAAATATTAAAAAAAAGACGTTAGTAACGAATATAATAATTATAAATTAAATATTTTAAAAAGTAAAAATAATTAACTTCGCTGAATCGAATATAGTTGGAATAAGGGAAAGCCTTAATTCTAAAGGTTTTAATTAAGTCAACGCGAATATCGTAAATATCGTGTTAATTTACGCGTAATTTTTCTTTTCCCTTTTTTTTAAAAAAAATACGACATATTATAATAAGATTAGCTAAAAAGCTACGGAAAATCCTTCTAACAAAATAAAAAGGTTACCAATGGTTTTTATCTTTAAAATAAACATCCTTAAAAAGGGCAAATAATATTATAATACAGGAATAAGGGTTTTTGTTTTAGAAAAACCTGTCAGATATAAGGGTTGTTAGTAATGTTAGATTGCGAAACTAGTTGCAGGCGGTTTAAAACGCGCACTGCACTTTAATATAATCTATGTACGGAATATATATAGTCCGATTAGAGGGAGCCTTTCCGTATATGGAATGCTAGCGCAACCCCTGCTAATTAATACACCCTCTTAACGCCTTAACGCAGTTACGGCGTTAATTATTATCTTTTATTATTCCTTAAAGCCGTAACTATCTATTTTACTTTTCCTCTGGCAATTACATCCTTTTAATTAACCAGTTCCTTATTTAAAATAATTCTTAAAATTTTCTTCCGTTAATTTAAAGTTTTTATAATATTTCTTAAAGTTAATTATTTTTTAAAATATTTAAAAAATTTGCGTAATAAAGTTTCATTAATTTATTAATTAATATATCGCCCGTAAACGTATATTTTATTTTAATAATAATTTCTTTTCGCGGTTTTTCGAAATTAATAATTATATATATTTACGTTATGTAATTTAGTTATAATAAGGTAACGTTAACGTTAATAAGTTATATAATTTATTAATTATCGTATTATATATATAAAGGTTTTATATTTAAGTTAATTTTTAGTTCCTTAATTAACTAAAAATAAAGAAAGTTTCTTTTTACAACTTACCTAAAAGGTAATAATTTGGTTTTTATTATAAAAATAATTATTATATTTTATTAAATTGCCTATTATCTTATTATTATTATTTAATAACTTTATAATATAAATTTAAAAAGATTTTCGCTTATTCGATTTATCCATAAAAAGGGCGTTATTTTAAATATATAAAAAATTTTTATCCCCGACTTATAACGCTAACGTTTCAATTCCGATTAAATATAAAATAACTCGGTTAAAATTTTATATTATACGTTATTAAGACTTAAGTTACATCGGGTAAATCGGGATACCGTAAAAATTATATTAGCTCGTATATTAATTATTACGTCTTTAATAAAACCGATCTTTTTTAATATTTATTAACGGAACGTAAATAAGGCAAATTAAAATTGAGTAATAATTCGACACCTATTATTAACGTATTTAGGAAATTATTTAAACCTTTTTTAAAAATTAAGTTATCCAACTTATTTATAAAGCCGGATTAAAATAATTAAATTCTTTTATTAAGTTTATTTTTAATTATTTCGATACCGAAAAATTATAATAAATCTTTATTTCTTATAAATATATACCGTTACCGAATCTATTAAATTAATTAATTAACGGAATTTTAATTTCTTTTTCGGTAAACCGTAACGATATTATCCATAAAAAAGTATTTTTTAATAAATAAAATAATAAAATTCGTAAGGAACGGGGTTAAATTCCAACGTTTTAAATATTTTAATAATATTTATTTATTATAATAAAAATTAATTTTTTAATTTATATAATATTCTTTAAATTAAAACATTTTTTTTACGTTATAAATAAGTTAAATATATTTTTATATAAATTTAATAAAATAAATTTACGTTTACGAAAACGTTTATAACGTTATATTATTTAATTTTTAAATTAAACCTAATTATAATAAAGATTAAAATTTAAAATAACTTTTCAGCTAAAATAAATATATATATATTATTATAAAAATTCTTAAATTTTTAATCGATTCGGTCGATAAAATGTACCTTATATTTTTATAATTAATTATCTTTATTAAACTTATAAATATATATTCATATATATATTAAAAGAATTTTAATAAAAAATTAATTAAAGACTTTTTATAATTATATTTTTTTATAATTTTATAAATAAACCTTTTCGATTTTACGGAATAATTTCCTTAACGGATATATATTCAGCTTTTTATAACTTCGCGGCGGTAACGGTAAGTTACGTTTGTATATTTGGTTTTACGTTTTAAGAATTATATTATATCTTTTTATATTTAAACTTTTTTAATTAAAATAACGTATACTTTAAGTAATTATTTTGCTTAAACATTCGTAATTTACCAGCCCATTATCGATCGTATTAATAAAGTAAATTAATCGTTATACGTTAAACGTAATGCTTTATATTTTATAATCGTATTAATAATTATCCTTTTGCCGCGAAACATAGAAAAGATCTACATTTATAATCCGTAAAATATTTTCGTTTTTTACCGTTATTTTAAGTTTAATAAAATAATAAAAATTTAAAATTATCTTTATTATTTGCGTTAACGTATTAATTATAATCATTACTAAAATAAATGTAATAAAAATAATACATTAAATGCCGGAAATAATTCGAATATAACGGTCGTATAAAAGTAATTAATTTTATACGAACAAACTTATTTTTCCTTATTCCGTACGTTTCGTATACTTATATTATTTTAAAGCCTACCTTTTTATTTAATCGCTAATTAAATTATTGCGGTTAAATTTTATATATATATATATATATAATAATTATCGGCCTAATTAAATAATTTTATTTATCGGAATAATTTATATAACTTATTTTCCGTAATATAAAAAAGGTCGGTTTTTAAATGTTTAATATTATTTAAAGAAATTACCTTTTTAATAAATTATATATTGCGAATAATAATAACCTTATTAATTAACGGGTTCCAGATTTCGTAAAGATTCGTAAATTAATAGTTAACAAAAGATTTAATCCATACTTTAAGATTTAATTTTTAAAGTATTTTTTTATAATAATAATAATTATAATGTAAGTTATATAGCCCTATATTTGTAAATAAATTTATTAAAGCTTCCGATTAAATATTATAACGTCTTTTTTATACGTTAAATGAATATAATAAATTTTATATAAATTTTATTAAAAAAACGTATTTAAAAATACGGTTATATAAGTATATTATTATATTAAAATATATATAATTAAAAACGAAAATAATTTTACGCTTTTTTATATCTTAATCGTTTTTTTTAATTATACTTTTTAAACGCTTTATACCCCCGTTTTAAATCCCAGTATACGGTATTAAAAGTTTAAATTTAATATTCAAAAAAAAAATTAAAACATATTTCCAAATTAATAGTTTTTTAAAGTTTTATTATCGTATTCGAACGTTTATAAAAAGATTTTATCCTGGTTTTTTAAAATTTCTAAAAATATCGAAATACCGGAATTAATATATTTTACTTTCGGCTTTTAAAGTAAATATTTTAATTAAAACCTAAATATTTATTAATTACAAATATAAGGTATTTATACTGTTTAGGATTTTCTTCGAAATTTATAAAATTAATAACGATTTATTATTTTAATCGAAACCTTTTTTTCAACTTTTGGCATATTTATTTTTTAGTCTTTATTTTATTATATACGTAATATTCGATCGTTATTAAATCCTTTAAGCAGATTTCCTTTATATAAAGCTGTAATTAAGCGATAATTTCGGGTTTTAAATATTTTAATTTTAAATCTTATATTATATCTTTCCCGGTTTACGATAAATTTTTTATATATAAGTTAATATTTTATTTATAAATAAGTAAATTTATAAAATATTATTAAATTAATATTTTCGATAACGAATTAAAAAATTTATTTATTTACGTAATAATTATTTTATTAATATCTTTTCTTTTCGGGAATTACTGAAAAAAATATTAAATTATACGTAAAAATTTCGGAGTAAATTACTTTATATAAACGTAACGTTTTCGGCCTTATAAGCTTTTAAAATAAGACGTTTATTTTACCGTCTTTATTAATCGGAACGAAATATTTCTTTAAATATATTTTGTTATTTTACATCGTTATTTATAATTTAAAAACTTATTAATAATTTTAAAAATATATATTATAAACTTTAATTCTAAAATAAATAAATTCCTTAAAAAAATAAAATACGACGTTTATCGTATTACGTTAATTATAAATTAAACAATATGTTAAAATTCGTTTTAATTTTTTAAAAAATTAATGTATCTTTTAGGTAATTAATTTTTTCCATAATTTTTAATAAGCAGTTAATATTTTCCTTTAAGAATTAATCAAAAATAATCCGGTGTTGGACTAATATTAATATTCTCTTATTAAACCTAAATTTTATTAAAATTCTATTAAAAAAAAAAAATAATATGAAGGTAATTTATGTTTAAAATCTAAGTACGTTTTATACCGAATTCTTAACACGTTTAATTTCTAACGTTTTCGTTTATTATTATTATTATTTCGGTCCGTTTAAAAATTTTTATAATTATTTCGTTTCGGCCTTTTTTAAACATCTTATTACATAATTAATTATTAATATCTTTAATTTTTTCCTGATTAAAATTATCCTAATTTAAAAAATTTTTATAAATTCCGTAAAAAGTTAAAAAGAGTATTTTAACGTTTTTTGTTAATTATTATAAATTCGTTATAATTTAATAATTTAAAAAGTTAACTTTAAATTCTAAATAATTAATCGGTTTTTTTTTCGCTTTTATTTTTTTTAAAAATATAAATAAATTTAATTAATTAGGTATAATCGGTATTATTATTATACCTAATTAATTCGTTTAAATAAGCGATATAATGGTTTCGGAAAATCCGTAATATTAACTTTAAACCATAATTTTTTATTATTATATTATTTATTAATTAAATTCTTTTAAAAGTTTATAGGGCTTACTTTAATTATTTTTTATATTTGCGTTTAATATTTATTAATAATCGATTATCGTAAATTTTCCGGTTCGTTATAATTTAACGTATTAATTTTAAAATGGTTATTTAGGTTTAAGTAAATTTATTTTATAAGTTTGTTAATATTTTTTCGGAAATTGTTATATTTTAAATTTAAGTAAATATAAGTTACCAAGTTCTGGTTATAGGTTTATTTATTTTCGGTCGTTATTTCCAAAGTATTTATCGGATGGCCCGTTCGATCGATGTTTTCGATTTATATAATTCTTTCGGAAAATAAATTAACTGCGTCCGTTAATTAACGAAATCGTTTTTTTAAATAAAAGGTTATATTAGATAACGTAAGTTTAATAAATTATAAAAGGTTTTAATTATGGTTAAGATATTCTTATAAATTATATCTTTTAATTTTAATTATAATTTAAATTAAAATTTATTATAATCCTTTAAATTATTATAAATAATTACGAACGTTATCGGTACGGTTATTATTATAGCTAATAAAAAATATAAATTATTATTCTTAATATATAACTTATATTATTGTAATAATAATTATTTACTTAATAATAACGCAAATTAAGTAAATAAAATTTGTAATTATTAGATATAAGATTTATTAATAATGTTATATTATATAATTTATTATAGGCGCCTTAAAACGCGTACTGCACTTTAATGTAATCTGTCCAGGGAACATATATAGTTCGACTAAAGGGAGCCTTTCCTTATATAAAGTATTAGCGCAACTCCTGCTAGCTGACAAAACCTGCCTCTAAAGCCTTGGGTAAGCTTTTTACGACTAATTTTCGGGTAAGGAAAGCTTGGCTTTTCCTGCGCGAAGGTTAAGGTGATCTGGAGGATTTAGGAAATCTGGAACCAGAGTATATAAATTATATAGATTTACGATATAATCCTTAAACCCAGGATGGATATATAACGAACAGTTTTTATATAAATAATATTAATTTAATTTCGGTTTTTAGTTATTTAGCTAAATCTTTAATTAAAAGTATCGTTTTCCGGTTAAGGAAAAAGTCCCTATATTCTTTTAACGAATACTATATTTATTATGTTATTATTATCTATAAATCAAGACCCCATTCCGGATACTGCTTATACCTCCAGGTAGATATATGACAGGTTCGTTACAGTTCGGCAGGGTTCTTTAAGGCCCGAGTTTCTATTAAGATACGTTCGATCCCGTCGGTTTTGTTTAAAGTGCCTTACAAATAATATAACTTAAGAGATGTTAAGCTTACGCAGTAGACCTTAAGAATAAACCTTTAGAAAGAATTTTATAAAACTTATTACATAATTAAAAAATTAAAATTTCGAATCTTATAATTATATTACCCTTTAATTACCGTCGGTTTAAAATATTATTTAAAGGTTTATTAAAGTTAATGTATAAATTAAAAAAAAGAAAGTTCTTTAAAAGAACTTTTAACGAAACCTTAGATAAAAATATATTTCAAATTAAAATTACTAATAAAATACTTATTTATAATAATATTAATAATAATAAAGGTGTAATATACGAATAAATTTATAATTACCGGTAATTAAACGATATTATTATAAAAATATTATTAATAAGATTAAATAATTTATTATTTTAAATATATTAAGGAGTAATTATTTAATTCGAATAATAAAGGGCGAAAAAAATAAAACATCCAGTTTAAAATTATTTATAAATATTTTAGCAAATGAACTAATATTATAAAACTTCATTACGATTTAAATTAACTTTTAATATATGTGTATTATTATTTACGAAAATTCCTAAATTATTTGATATTCGTTGCTTTAAAGAATATTAAAAATATATATTATAAATATTAAAAACTGTTAAAATTATTAACCTATTAATAAACGTTAAATAAAACGTTTAATATACGTAAAGGTTATTCTTTTTAAGTTTTATTATTACCCTTAAATAATTTTAACTTTAAGATTTTAAGTTAAGAGTCGTTAAAAACTGGTTAGTCCTTAATAAAATTACCGTAATTAATATCCGTTAATTTTTAAATGTACCAGTTATATACGTTCCTTATTTCTGGATTATAAAGTATTAGCTAATTACTTAACCAGGTTTATTTTTAAGAAGTATGTAAGAAAAGAATTTAAGTTTTTAAAGAAAACTAAAAGAAATTTACAAATTTAAAAACTCTTTATTAATACCTTAATATTAAAGTTAATAAATTATAATAAACAGAAATGATTTAAAGTAAATGCGTTAAATTCTGCTTTTAAAATGATTTTGGAATAATTAAAAAGTAATACAAAGTGGTATTTAATAATTTACCTTTTTAAAGCTTTTAAAGATACAAAATTTAAATACCTTATTTATAATAAAAGATTATTAACGATTATTTTACCATTTAAAAAATAGGAACATTTCCTAATGAAATTAAAAGCCTTTTTAATATTTACTTAAATTAAAACGGTTTTATCCGTTTAATGATAATTTCAGAATTAAATAAATGTTATAAAATTTAATAAACTTTTCTATTTAAATTTAACTTTAAAATATATTGTATTAAAAATACGGAAAGTGACTAAGCGAATATTTTAAGTTGAAAAGGAAAGCATACCGCGGAAAGTTTTAAACGTTATATATTAATATTATATTAGAAAAAGGTTAAAATAATATAATTATAAATAACTTTAAAATAATTTATTTATAAAGAAATATAATATAAGAGTATATATAGATTAAAAAGGAAAGTTAAATAATTAAAACAAAGGAAAAAAAAGTTTTAATATTTTAAAGCAAAATTTATATTTTTTTATTAATAAATAATGTTTGTTAAAATATTTCATAAATATTTTAATATAAATATTAAAGAATATAAAAAACAATTAAACGCTTTTAAAACGAAATCGTTTTTTCCTAAATGCCGTTACATAATTAAATATGGAATTAAAGATTATAATAATTATAGTAAGGTTATGATAACTTATTATAAGTCTTAGAAATTACTATAACTTACAAATATCCTTAATAAAGTATGAAATATTATAATTTAAAGTTTTATTATTAATTGTTCTATCTAAGACTTTAATTATTAAAATTAAGTACGGTAACATATAAGTAATTATTAATAAATTTATTACAGATAAGTACATTCTACCTTTTTTTAAAGATTATAGTGGTAAAATCATTAACGTATAGTTTGTTTCGATACTATTCGATAAGTACGGAACATTTTAAAATTTATTTCCGACCGAAATAAATTCTATATATTTAAGTTTAATATTAACTTTTTAAAGTAAATTAAAATTATGCTTAAACTTTTAATAACTTATTATTTTTAAATAAATAATTAAATAAAACGTTTAAATAAAATTTTAAAATAATATTTTCTAAGTTATATTAATTATTAATAAAAGAATTAAATTATCTTTTAATATTTATAAGAATAATGTATAATAGGTTTGTTAACTAAAATATATACGAAGCTTTTTATATAGCTATATATAAATATAAAATAATAACTTAACGCTTGAAATAATTAATACGTAAGGTATTAATTATCGTTACAATAACCCTTAAAGTAAAAATAATCGTAATAAAGATGAAAATAATATCCGTTTAACTTTAAATAAAATTAAAGATTTTATAATAAAAGATGGCTTAATATAGAAAAAGAATAAGGAATTAATTTTACCGAAAAATTTAAAGTTTACTTATTACGACAAAAGAAAACTATAACGGTAAATTCTTATAAATTAAAATAAATACGTTTAATAATAAGCTTAATTTTTAAATTATCATTCTTTAAAAGTAATAAAATATATTTTATATTTCATATTTTCTTTTGTTAAAACCAGTTCTAAAAAACGCCTTATTAAAAAGATTTAAAGCTAAAAAGGATGATAATAAATACGAGGTCGAAAACTATTAAACTTTAAAATGCTTAAAAATAAGGTTTAGTACTTAATTAAATAGATGGATTATTTATTTGAAAATAATATGTTATATCTATGGGGATTCCATTAAACAAAGAGAAGGAGCCAGGTGAATTAAAGCAGCTGAGGCCTCTACCCCGCCGGCTAAATCTCGGCTTTCGGCTTATCTTTATCTTTTTCCAGAGATAAAAGGAAACCGTTTTTATCCTTTTCTAGAAATCTTCACAGATTTTTAAAAACTAAAGGAGATAAAAAGTACATATATATCAAACGATTTTTTATATAAATAATATCTTTTTAATTTCGCTTTTTAGTTATTAATTTAAGTTTTTAATTAAAAGTATAGCTTTCCGATTAAGGGAAATACCCGGAAAAAAAAATTTAACGAACATTTTTTTTATTATATTATTATTACTTATAATTTAAAAACGTTCATTCGCATATTATTTATATTTTAATAACTTTTAAATTAATAGTTAACGAAGAATTTAAGGCTTAGTTAAATATAAACTTTATTAAATATAATAAAAACGATATTTTAAAACGATATTTTAAAAAAAATAATATATATAATTCTCGATATTAGCTAATACAAGATTAATAACCGGATTAAATGATTTATCCTTTATTTAAAAAGCTTTTTAGTTAATCGATAATATCGCACTTATTATTACTAAAGCTAAGTGCTTAGGAAAACCTTTTTTCTTTTAATAATAATTTACCCTTGTCCTTAAAAAATCCGTTAAAGTCCAGCCTAAAAAATCCGATCAAGAAAAAAGAAAATCGAAAAGAAAACGTAATATAGAAACGGAAAAGGGAAAAGAAAAGATTTTATGGTCGAGGAGTAATTAAATCTTATAGTTAAAAAGTTATAAAATTGAAATGAGAAAACGCCAAATTCGTCCGATAAATAAAACCTTTTATACCCTTTTTAGGAATTATTTTCCGTTTAAAAACTTTAGTTCCTTTTTTATTCGGTTATAATCGAAAAGAAATTATGCCTTTTTCCGTTTATTACGGAATGTTTAAAATTAAAGGTTATAAATTAATTCCCCTTAAACCATATAATGGATCTATTAATATAGAAAAGTTTTTGGTCGAAATTAAACTTTACCTTAAATAATACGAAAGATTTTTAACGAAGGATTATTAAAAGGTAATAGTTATTTTGTAGTTATTTGCCGGAAAGAATGCTGAATTAATTCGAGCCCATTTTAAAGATTACCTAATAAATTACCTTAACGATTATTTAAAGGTTACCAATTATATTTTTAATAATTACGAATATTTTAAAAAAACGAATATAAGTTTTAGTCGGAAATGTAAATAAGTGATAATATGTTATTATTTTAATATACGACCTTAAATAAGTTATATTAATAATTAAATATACGATTAAGTTTAAGCGTTTAATACCGATTTTTAAGTTACCATAAAATATGTTATTCTTTTTTTTATAACGGCTTAAAGCCTTAGGTTAAGGATAAAATATTTAGGATACTTAAAATTAGATTTTTCGGAAATTATATTAATAAAGTTATTATTACCGACTAATGTATTTTTGATCGATACCTTAAAAAGAAAGGAACCGGTAAACGAAATAATGATAAACGTTTTAATGACAAAAGAATAAAGCATAAATTCTAGAAAGAAAATAATACCGTTTTAATAGAATCCAAAAAAATAAGTTTAAAGTTAAATATTTTAATTATGGTAAAGGGGGCCATTATAAAAACGAATACTGTTTGTTACTTAAAAAGAACTCCAAAAAGATAGGATTTCCAAACCTAAAAAAAAAAATTCCGTACGGCCGAATGAAAACCAGATAACAGAAAAAATAAATAAATCTGACTTCCGTCGATTTAAAAATTTATTATTATTACGACTAATAGGGTTAAAAACGATGATTTAAAATATAAAAGTTATATTATTTATAAAGATATTACGGCTAAAGTTTATAAATATTATTCCAGATAAGTAACCTTTAAGATAATTATTACGTTAAGATATATTTATTACTTCGATATATAAAAATATAAAATATACGACCAGCACGGTTAATTACAGATAGATTTCGGTATTAATGGATAGTTATCTCGGGAATATTATATTTTTCTCAAATATACGGTATACCTTAAACTTCCAGTAAATAATTATAAGTTTTTATATTTTATTACCTGTTATAATTATAATTACTTAATTTATTTACGCGTTAAAAAATAACGATTTTTAACCAGGATATAACGAAAAATATTTATAAAACCAGATAATAAATGTAAATAGATAAAAATCATTTCATAACTAAATTATCTTAAATTTAATAATTTATATCCTTGATTAAAGTAAAGCCGGAAAATTATAATATAAAAATACTTATATTATTCCCTAATGCTTTATATTAAATACGAACTTTTAGCTATAGAAATACCTTTTTCGGAAATAGATTTTCCCGATCCCTTCAGTCGTAAAATATGAAACCTAGAAAAAGGCTAAAAAATGTAACTATTTTTAAATACTAATTCGGTAACAGAAAATAATATAAATATATAAAGGATAGTTATATTAAGCATATAATTAAAAAGATACGTAAATAAAAACGTTTTTTAACTCCTAAAATATATTAGTTAAAAAATTATAACGGCCTTCAAAAATAAGGTACCGAAAAGCCTTTATTTATAAAACTTTATACGAAATAAAAAAAAATACGAAATTAAATCGAAATTTTTATTTATTATGAAAACAAAATATTTAACGCCATAATTTATTCCGGAACAAAAAAAAACTTTATTTTTCTTAAAATAACCGAAAAATAGTAAATTCTTTAAAAATACAAATAATAATTATATAAATTATCAACAGTTGATAAAAGCCTATTTATTTATGATAATAATTAAGTTCTTAAAAAAACGGAAAAATTCGTAATTTAAGTATAAGGATACCTAAAACGAATTATGATTAACATCGCCGATATTTCCGGATACGATATTATTCTGGAAATATTATGACTTCGTTCTAGCAATTTACGGATTAGTTAAAGAAAATTAACCGTTTTTTTTAAAATAGTTTAAACAAAGAATTTTATAAAACTTATTATATAATTAAAATAACTAAGGTTTTTAACTTGAAAATAATAATATATTTTAAATATTAACGGTTTAAAGAGTTATTTAAAAAGCAAAACCGTTAAAAATTACTTAATTATAACTAATAAGATTATAAAATTCCTATTAAGGAAGGATATTACCTAAAACTTTACGAGATTTATTATATAAACCTTAAAAGAATTAAAACTTTAAAAAAAAAGTTATATTTAGAAATCTGAATTATTTATAAGGTATTCGGTTATAATAATATTAAAAATAATAAATAATAAAATTAAAATTAATAAAAGTAAAACCTAATATACCGACAAGTTTATAATTATCGATAATTAAACGATATTATTATATAAAATATATATCTTTTAATGTTAATAAATACTATTAGGAAAAATATTAATATCATTAAATAATTTATAGCTTAAATTTTATTAAACATTTATTATTTGATTCGTATAATTAAAGGCAAAAAATAAAAAACCTTTTTTAAAATTATTCATAAATATTATAAATATAAGGTTATATTATAAGGGTTAATGAATATTCCAGCCAGGTTTTAATATATACTTAACATTATCTTACGCAAATTCTTAAATAATTTTATATTCGTTTATTTAAAGAATATATTTATTTATTTAAAACCTTAAAAAAATATAAAAAACATATCATTTATGTATTAAAAGCTTTTAAAAAAGATAACTTATTAATAAACGTTAAAAAAGCGTTTAATATATTTAAAAGCTAAATCTTTAAAGTTTTATTATTACTTCCCGATAAATTTAAATCTAAAATTTTAAATTAAAAGCTGTTAAAAATTAATTAATCTCCGATAAAATTATTAGGATTAATATCCGCTAATTTTCAGGATTTATCGGTTATGTACAACCTCGAATTAAGAGTTATAACAATCTTGCCAGTTTTTTAATTAAATTTATTATTAAAAAATATATGAAAAAAAAAATCGAACTTTTAAAAAAAGAAAGAAAGTCTGTTAAGAAATTAAGCATAAAATTATTAACGTCCCGGTAATTAAGTTATCAAACCATAATTAAAAAACGATTTAAGATAAATTCGTTAAATTATATTTTTGGAACAGTTTTAAAATAACTAGAAAATAACGGAAAATGGTACCTAATAACTTATTTTGTTAAAGTTTTAAGGACGCAAAACTTAAATACCCTATTTACGATAAGGAGTTATTAACGATTATTTTAAAACTTAAAAAATAAAACCCTTTCCTTAATAAAACTAAAAAGTTATTTAATATTTTTTTAAATTACAAAAGTCTTTTTTGATCTATAATAACCTTAAAGCTAATAAACGTTATAAAGATTAAATAATTTTTGTTATCTAAATTTAACTTTAAATTTATTATATTAAAGGTAAAAAAAAAATTTAAACGGATATTTTAAGCCGAAAAAAAAATTACGATTCGAAAATTTCTAGACGTTAGATGTAAATATTGCATCGTATAAACGATAAAATAATACAGTTATATATAATACTAAAATAATTTATTTTAAAGAAGTTAACTTAATTTAAAAATTCATACGACTTAAATAAGTAAATAAATAAAGTTGAATAATTAAAAAGGAACGATAAAAATTAATTATTCTTTCGTAAGAAGATTTATATCTCCCGTTAATAACAAGAAAAAATTCGTTAAAATATTTTACGAAAACTTTTTATATGGATACTAAAAAATATTTAAAATTATTAAACGATTTTAAAAAAAATATAATTTCTCGAAATTGTACAAAACGGTTAAATAAGTAAATAAAAATTATAATATTTGCAATAAAGTTAAAATAATTTATTACAAACCGTATAATTTGTTATAACTTATAAATATACTTAATAAAATATAGGATATTATAATTTAAGATTTTATTAGTAATTTTTTATAACGAAAGATCCAGTTATTAAAATTAAGTACGATACGGTATAAGTAATTATTAATAAATTTACCAAATATAGGTACTTTTTACTTTTTTTAAAAAAAACCGTAATAATAAAAGAACAAATTTACGCCTTTATCCAATATTATTTCGACAAACATAAAATATTAAAAATAATTGTTTTTAATCGAAATAAACTTTTTATATCTAAATTTGGTACCAGTTTTTTTAAATAAATTATATTAAGTTCAAGTTTTTAATAATTTATTACCTTTAAATAAATAGTGAAATAAAACGATTAAACCAAAGTTTGAAATAATACTTTCAAAATTATATTAATTATTAAAGAAAATTAAGTTAAGCCTTTATTATAAATATAAATAACTTAAAATACGTCCGTTAACGAAAATATGGGCATATTACCTTATATAGCCGTATATGGACATAAAGTAATAACCTAACGACCAAAATAATTAATACGTAAAATATTAATTATATTAGGATAATTCCGTAAACAAAATTAATGGTAATAAAAATTAAAACGATATAGGCCCGATTCCAGATAAAATTATAATTTTTAAAGCAAAAAATAACCTAATATTATAATAAAAAAAGAATTAAGGGATTAATTTTAACGAAAAGGGATAAAATTAATTTATTACGTTAAAAATAAAACCTTACGTTAAACCTTTTCCAGATTAAAACGCAAAGGTTTAACGAGAAGTTTGATTTTAAAAATTTTGCTTCTTTAAAATTAAAGAAATTGTTTTAAGAATTAATTATAAACTGTTATTATGTAAGATTATAAAAATATACCTTATATTCCATATTTCCTTATTAGAATATGACGGCTAACTAGCTTAACCAATTATTAAACCCTAATCGTACGGTTCATGTTAGCAGTAGTATTATGAGAATTTAAATAATAAACTGAAAGTATAATTACGTCTGGTAATAATAGATATTAAAGGTAATCTAGGTAACTGTTACAGTACAGGAACAGGGGTTCCTGTCTTGAGGAGAACTAACCTTTGGAGCCTGGTGCAGGCTCTAGGCGGCTAAACTTCGGTAAGGAAAAGCTTGGCTTTTCCTGCCAAAAACTAGGTGATCTAGGTAATTTAAGTAATTTGCTAAATTACCTAAATTATATAAATCCCAGGTATATTTATTAAATTTCGAGGTAAATATATAATAATCGGTTTCCTTTATAAATAGCATTTATTTAATTTCGTTTTTTAATTATTAATTTAAGTTTTTAATTAAAGGTAATTATATCGTTTTCTGATTAAGGAAAAAATTTATAAACTTTTTTAATAAATACCTTATTTATTATATTATTATTATTTATAAATTAAGAACCCTTATTTCGGATATTACCTACATTTCCAGATATATATATAATAAATTCGTTATATTTTAATAATTTCTTAATTAATAACTAACGAATAATTTAAGGCCCAATTAAATATAAGCTTTTTTAAACTTAACAAAAACGATATTATAAAACGACGTTTAATAAATAAATAATATATTCGATTTCCGTTATTAATTAATAAAAAATTAATAACTAAATTAAATAATTTATTTCTTATTAAAAAAATTCTTTAATTAATCGATAACATAATACCTATAATTATTAAAACTAAAGATTTAAAAAAAACTTTTTTTTCTTAATATTAACCCACCCCTACCCCTAAACAATCCATTAAAGTTCAGCCGAAAAAATCTGACCAAAAAAATCTGACCAAAAAAAAAGGAAAAAATTAAGGAAAAAATAATACAGAAATTAAAAAAGGAAAAAAAAAAGAAACTTACGACCGATAAACGATTAAACTTTATAACCGAAAAAGTTATAAACCTTAAAAAAAAACGTTAAACTTTTTCGACAACTAAAAAAGAAAGTTCCTACGCCCTTTTTAAAAATTACCCCTTATTTAAAAATTCCAGTTTCTTTTTTATTTAGTTATGACCGAAAAGGAATTATACCTGCCCTTATTTATCATAAAATACCTAATATCAAAAAATATAAATTAATTATTTTTAAACCTTATAATAAATCTATTAATATAAAAGGATTTTTAATTAAGGCCAGATTTTACCTTAAATAATATAAAAGTTTTTTAAGGGAAAGATACCAAAAGGTAATAGCTATTTCGTAACTATTAGCCGGAAAAATATTTAATTAATTCGAATTTATTTTTAAAAATTATTTAACAAATTATCCCAATAATTATTTAAATATTATTAACTATATTTTTAATAATTACGAAAATTTTAAAAAACAAAATGAACCTTATTCGGAAACGTAAATAAATAATAACATAAAGTTAAAAAAATATATAAACTTAAGTAAATTATTTTAATAGTTAAATATACGATTAAATTTAACCAATTTATAATTATTTTTAAACTTTTATAAGATATATTATTTTTTTCTTATTATAATAACCTAAAGCTTTAAAGTAAGGATAAAATATTTAAGATATTTAAAATAAGTTTTTTCGAAAATTATATAAATAAGGTTATTATTATCGATCGACGCATTTTTAATCGATACCTTAAAAAAAAGATACCGGTAAACGAAATAATAATAAACGTTTTAATAATAATAAAAAAACAAAAAATAAATTTTAAAAAAAAGTTAATATTATTTTAACAAAATCTAAAAAAAAGAAATCCAAAATTAAATATTTTAATTATAACAAAAAAGGTTATTTTAGGAAAAAATATTATTCCTTATCGAAAAAAGGAAATTTTTAAAATCTGTTTTAAAAGGATAACATTCTTTAATTTAAAAAAAAGGTTTACGCGGCCGAACGAAATATAAATAACGAAAAAAAATAAAAAGAAAATAACTCTTACTTCCGCTGTTCAGAAATTTATTATTATTACGACTAATAAGGTTAAAAATAATAACCCAAATTACAAAAATTACGTTATTTGCAAAAATGTTATTTATTAAAACTTATAAATATTATTTAAAACGAATAGCTTTTAAGGTAATTATTACGTTAAGATATATTTATTATTTCGTTATATAAAAATAGAAAATATACGACTAAAATAGTTAA
Source organism: Monosporascus sp. MG133 (assembly GCA_004155925.1). Classification (NCBI taxonomy): domain Eukaryota; kingdom Fungi; phylum Ascomycota; class Sordariomycetes; order Xylariales; genus Monosporascus; species Monosporascus sp. MG133. The sequence goes on along the minus strand of QJNX01000043.1, from coordinate 225,684 downwards.
TTACGAAAAGATTTTAATAATTATAAATAATTATCTTTCGGATATTATATTTTTCCAAAATATATAATACATTTAAAACTTTTAATAAATAAATATAAATTTTTATATTTTATTATTTATTATAACGATAATTACTTTATTTATTTACGAATTAACAAAAATAATAATTGTTAACTAAAATATAATAAAAAAATACTTATAAAACCAAACGATAAATATAAATATACATAAATTTTTAAATAACTAAATTACCTTAAGTTTTGTTACTTATACCCCGAATTAAAGTAAAGCCGGAAGGTTATAACGTAAAAATATTTATATTATTCGTTAATATTATATAATAAATATAAGTTCCTAATTATAAAAATTTCCTTTTCGAAAGTTTATCTTTTTAACCCGATAATTCGCAAAATATAAAACTTAAGAAAAAGTTTAAAAAATATAATTATTTTTAAATATTAATTCTGTAATAGAAAATAGTTTAAGTATATAAATTAGCATTATATTAAACATACGGTTAAAAAAACGCGCAAATAAAAACGCCTTTTAACCTCTAGGACGTATTAATTAAAAGATTACGGAGGTTTTCGAAAATCAAGTATTAAAAAGCCCTTACATATAAAACCTTATACGAAAAAAAAATTCAGCATTAAATCGAAATTCTAATTTATTATAAAAACAAAATATTTAACGCCATAATAAATTCCGGAATAAAAAGAAATTTTATTTTTTTAAAGTAACCGAAAAATAAAAAATCCTTTAAAAATATAAATAATAATTATATAAATTACAAATAATCGATAAAAATTTATCCATTTACGATAATAAACGAAACTTCCGAAAAAAAAAACCTTATAATTTAAATATAAAAATATTTAAAACGAATTATTTTCGATGTCGCCGATATTTTAAAATACGGTATTATTTTAAAAATACTCTAGTTTCGTTCCAGTAATTTAGGAATTAATTTAAAAAAATATTTTATAAAATTTATTACATAATTAAAAGAGTTAAGATTTTTAACCTTATAATAATAATACCTTTTAAATATTAATAATTTAAAAAGTTATTTAAGAAACGAAGCAGAAAAGAATTACCTAATTATATTTAATAAAATTATGAAATTTCCATTAAAATGGATATTACTTAAAGTCTCATTAAATTTATTATATAAATCTTAAAAAAATTAAAACTTTTTAAAAAAACTTTTAATAAAACCTTAAAAAAAATTATATTTAAAAATTTAAATTACTTATAAAATATCTAATTATAATAATATCAAAAATATAAAATGGCAAAATTAAGATCGATAAAAATAAAGATTTAATATATCGATAAATACATAACTATCGATAATTAAATAATATTATTATTAAAAATAAATATTTTTTAACGTTAATAAATATTATAAGGAAAAATATTAATAAAATTAAAGAATTTATAAGCTTAAATTTATTTAATAATTATTACTTAATACGAATAATTAAAACCGAAAAATACAAAATTACTTTTAAACGTTATTTATAAAAATTACGAATATAAAATTATATTTTAAAACTTAATTAATATTTTAACCAGCTTTTAATATATACTTATTATTATCTTACGGAAAATTTTAAATAAATTTATCTTTATTTATTTAAATAATATTTTTATTTATTTAAAAAATTTTAAAAAATATAAAAAGTACGTAGTTTAAATTTTAAAAGCCTTTAAAAAAGCAAACTTACTAATAAACGTTAAAAAAAACGTTTAGCATACTTAAAATTTAAACTTTTTAAACTTTATTATTATCCCGGAACAAATTTAAATTTAAAACTTTAAATTAAATGCTATTAAAAATTAGCCGATCTTAAATAAAGTTACAGTTATTAATATCCGGTAATTTTTAAAATTTACTAACTATATACGATCTTTAATTTAAAATTATAACAAATTTATTAACCCCCTTATTTAATTTACGATTAAAGAATATTTTAAAAAAGAATTTAAATTTCCAAAAAAGGTTAAAAAAGTTTTTTAAAAAATTAAAAACAAAATTATTAACAGTTCGGTAATTAAATTATTAAACCATAACATAAAAAAAACGACTTAAAATAAACCCTTTAAATTACGCCCTTAAAAGAATTTTAAAATAACTAAAAAGTAATAAAAAATAATATTTAATAACGTACTTTTTTAAATTTTTTAAAAACGTAAAACTTAAATACTGAATTTACGATAAAAAGTTATTAATAATTATTTTAATACTTAAAAAATGGAAATTATTTTTTAATATAATTAAAACATTATTTAATATTTATTTAAATTATAAAAATCTTACTTAATTTATAATAACTTAAAAATTAAATAAACGTTATAAAAATTAAATAATTCTTTTATTTAAATTTAATTTTAAAATTTATTATATTAAAAGTAAAAAAAATATCCAAATAGATATTTTACACCGAAAAGGAAATTATAACTTAAAAATCTTTAAACAATATATATAAATATTATATCGTAAGGATAATAAAATAATATAATTATATATAACTTTAAAATAATTAACTTCCGAAAAATTAATTTAATTTAAAAAATTTTATAACTTAAAGAAAAAAAATTAAATAATTAAAAAAGAATTATAAAAGCCAGTTATTATTTTGCGGCAAGATTTATATTCCCCGATAATAACAAAAGAAATTTATTAAAAAATTTTACGAAAGTTCTTTATATAAATACTAAAAAATATTTAAAATTATTAAATAACTTAAAGAAAAATACGATTTTTTAAATTTTGCCAAATAATTAAATAAATAATTAAAAATTATAATATTTATAATAAAATTAAAACAACTTATTATAAACCGTATAATTTATTATAACTTATAAACGTACTTAATAAAATATAAAATATTATAACTTAAGATTTTATTATTAATTTTCTTTTATTAAAAAACTTTATTAGTAAAATTAAATATAATATTATGTAGGTAATTATTAATAAATTTAATAAATATAAATATTTTTTACCTTTTAAAAAAACTATAAGGGCAAAATAATTAACTTATATCTTTATTTGATATTATTTTAATAAATACAAAATACTAAAAAAAATTATTTTTAACCGAAATAAAATTTTTATATTTAAATTCGATACCAGCTTTTTTAAACAAATTAATATTAAGCTTAAAATTTCGATAACTTATTATCTTTAAATAAATAATTAAATCGAACTTTTATTATTTATATAAATAACTTATAATACGTCCATTAATAAAAATAAAGGCATATTACCTTATATAACAATATATAAATATAATATAATAACTTAACAACTTAAATAATTAATACGTAAGATATTAGTTATTATTATAATATTTTTACAAATAATAATAATAATAATAAAAATAAAAAATAACTTAATATTATAATAAAAGAAATTTACTTATTACTTTAAAAATAAAACCTAACATTAAACCTTTTTCAAATTAAAACGAAAAAAGCTAATAACAAACTTAATTTTAAAAAACTTAATCCGTTTAAAATTAAAAAAAGTTATTTTAAAAATTAACTATAAACTATCGTTACCAAAAACCATAAAAATATACCTTATATTCCATATTTCCTTATTAAAACCAGCTCCAATAAACGCCCCGTTTAAAAAAAATCTCGAAATCGAAAAAGATAATAACGAATACGAAAACCAAAAAATTTTTAAACTTTAAAATAATTAAAAAAAGAATTACCTACCTAAAAATAATAAATAAAAAACATTTAAATATTTAACGAATACGATAAACCTAATTAAAAACTTTTATCGGCAAAATCCTAATTAACCGTTTTTAATCTAACCAAAATCGTAAACGATAACGGTTCTTTACCCAAATCCAGATTTTCGGTATTTTACCCGAAAAAAATAAACGCCTTTATTATAACATCTATTTTAAAAATAAATTACGCTTATTTCGCCTTTATATAACGTTACTTTTTTTCCATTTTTTCTTAATCTTTCTATTAATCCCGTTTAAATTTTTTTTTAAAAATAACGACGGCTTTTTTTTTCAAAATGTTTTATTAAAAACGTAATCGTATTAAACGATTAAAAAAAATAATTAAAACATCTTTTATCTTACGTTACTCGTTTTATAAATAATTATATATTTTTTTAATTTTCGCCAAAAAGTTTATTTTTAATACGGTATATACCAATCGTTAATAACGAATACAACAATTATAACTTAAAATACCTATTACATAAAAATATTCGGTTTCCTTAAAATAAATATAATTCGTATAAAAAATAATTTTTAAACCAAACTTTTTAATATTTTCTGTACGAATTATATAAAATTCTTACTAATATAAACGCAGTTTTCTTTCCTTTTTCCCTTTAAATATAACTTATTATAATATAATTAGCCGAAACAAACTAAAAAAAAACCTACGGTTTTTATCTTTAAAATAAAATTCCTTAAAAAAGGAAATAATATTATAATATAAAAACAAAAATTCTTATCTTAAAAAAAACTAACCTTTAAAACTTAACGTAAGCTCCAAACGGCTAAACTTCGGTAAAAAAAAAGTTTAATTTTTCCTATCAAAAATTAAATAATTTAAATAATTTTAGTAATTTACCAAATTACTTAAATTATATAAATCCTAAATATATTTATTAAATTTCGAAATAAATATATAATAATCGATTTCTTTTATAAATAATACTTATTTAATTTCGCTTTTTAGTTATTAATCTAAATCTTTAAACAAAAACAACTACATCGTTTTCCGATTAAGGAAAAAGTTCGCAAATCTTTTTACGAACACCTTATTTATTATATTATTATTACCTGCAAATCAAGAACCCCCATTTCGGATATTGCTCATACCTCCAGGTAGATGTATAACAGGTTCGTTATAATAACCAAGTTATATTATAAATTGGTACTATTTAAATTGTAAGAATAATAATCGTATATATGTAAATTAAGATCTCTTTAAACCTGTTAAATCCATCTGGATCCCTATCATATAATTACATTAGGTCCGTATGCTTCCGGGAGATTCCTTCGGATCCATACTATTTACACGTATAACTTCTTTTAAATCCGTTAAATCCATCCGGATTTATATTATATAATTCTGGATCCATATCGAAAATATCTTTTATAACTTTCGACCATCCGTTTAAAAGCTAAGCTTATTAATTATAATACGATTTCTTCTTTTTAAAATTTGTGCCCTTAAAAATTAATTTATTTATTATATTTTTTTTAATAAATATTCTTCCCTTTTAATTTTTATTCTTTATAATTTTATTTATTATACCTAACGGTATTCAAAAATAAAAATCCCTTAAAAGTTCCGATTAAAACAAAAAACGGAAAAACTTTATTTTTAAAATTTAAAGTTTTGGTTTCGACATTATGCCCTATTTTATTTATTTTAAGCATAAAGAAAAATATATTATAACGGAAAATATAACGCGTTATCCTAATTATGTTTTTAAAAACCGAAATTATAACGGGTCGGATATCCTTATTAATTTTTTACGCAACTTTTCTTTTTTTTTAAAAAAGAAAAGGTTATAACGTAAAAAAACTCTTACCCAAAAACGGCTTTTTTAATTAAAAAGAATAAACGAAATTTTTAAACGTATAAATAAAGCCATAATTTGTCTTTAACTATTACGTTAATAAAAGGAATTTTTTCGTTCGAAAAATATAGAAATAATAAACCGTAAGCTTTAATCGTTAAATAAATTAAAGGAACAAAAAAAACTGGGTACCGAAATAACCGCTCGAGCTGCGCAAATTACGGTTCTTACCGACTGGTTTAAAACCGAAAATATTAACTAGAAGTTATTAGGTAACGTAAATTAAAATATTTTTAATCCGGATATTTTTAACGTTATTAGTAAAAATTCCTTAAAAAACTTTAGGTTTCTATAAGATTTTTCGTAAGCTCCTTGGTATTTTCTGATTTTAGATAATCCTTTTACTTAATTAGGTACTATCTTTTACCGTCCTCCTTTTTAATATCAAAATCCTTTTAACCTTCCATATTAATACGTTTTTTATTACCTCCTTGTTTCGTCCTGTATATATTTAAATTATATCCGTTATTAACTTTAATAAAGAAAAATAAAAAGTGGGATAAAGTTTAATTATAAAGGATAATTCCAATTCATAGTTATTCTCTAAAAAAGATTTTACGACCTTATACGGTTTAATATATTTAAAATCAAATACTTTATTAAATCCTTTAATTTAAATATTTTTACTTATTAAATAAACCATTTTTTCTTTTTAAAAGGTTAAGTTTTTTAACCTTTTTTAATTATAATATTTTTATATTTAAATACGTACGAATTTGGACTTTATTTTTATTTTTATATATAATTATTCAAATTATTTTAATATTAATTAATTCGTTTTTTATAAATTTCGATAAATATTTAGTATAAAACCGAAAGTAGTATTAATTAATATTATTTTAATACTTTCGTAATAGTTCGTATTATAAATTAATTAAATCATTAATAATTTCTTAACTTAATTATTTTATTTATAATCAACGTAATACCGTAAGTAAGTTTTTAATATTTAATTAATTCTTTTTATTTAATTATCTATATATAATTTGAAAGCGTTTAAAAACTTATAATTTAGGCCTAATTAAGCCATAAAACTTTGCCAAAATTTTAAAATAAATATAATACTTTTATCAGATACGATTTCTTTTAAAAGCCCGTATACGTTAATAATGTATTTAAAAAAACCCTTACGTTAATTATTCGGTATTCGTATTTTTATTAAATGGTATAAAATAAAAGAATTTTATAAATCGATTTATAATTATAAAAATGTTATCGTAATATATGTCCGATATTAGATTTTTTATTAATGGTAATTTGATTATAAAATTAAAAATAACTAAATCTTTTTATCGTTTCTTAATTAATAATAATTATAGTTTTCCGTATAATTTATAACGTTATACTTTAATTTTGTTATGTAAGTCGTATTTTTACAGACCTTTTTTATTATTAATTTTATTTTAGGCAAATAACATATATGCTATAATCGTTTTATGGTTTTATAAACTCCAGGATGCCCGTACAGTTAGTATTTATGTATTTCGCATATTAATTTTTCTTAATATTCCTTTAATATTTAGATTTTATTTATTTTTTCCTTTTCTGGTAATTAATCGTTACGATTTATGGTAATGTTATATATCCTTTTTTTTAGATTAAATATTTGGTATAAAACCTTAAAAACTTTCTTTTTTAGGTCTGGTCGTTTGCTAAAAACGTTTACTTTATTATTTTCTAACCCTTTTTTATAAATAATAATAAATTTAAACTTTAAAAAATATTTTACGTAACGGAATTATCGTTCTATTAATTCTTAGGTAATAATAAATCGGGTAAAATCCTTATAATTTAGATATACCTTAACCCTATATAAATTTCCTTTAAGATAATATTTTAATTTCTTAAAGCATTAATAGTAACTAGAAAGCTTTTGTTTAAAATAACGTAATTTAATTCCGTTCCTTTTAATTTATAAAAATACAACGTAATAAGGTATAAGTTACTTTAATTATCTTTATATCTGATTATTACGTTTAACGCAAAATCCGAAATATTGATTTTTAATTTTACGGAACAACTTAAGTCGTATATAATTAATATTAATTCGTTAATAATTATATCTTTAATTCTTTAAAAAGGCTTCTTTTATTTTAACTGTTTATTAAAATTCGACCTTTTTTTTAATTAGGTTAGATAAAAACATCGCGATTTTATTAAAGTTACGAACAAACTTCTTATAAGAATTAACGAATTTAAAAAAAGCCTGGATTTCGGTAACTGTAATAAGTATTTTTTTATTTTTAAATCGTTATTATCCTTTTAAGATTTATTTTAATATATCCGGAAATAATAACGCATTTTAAATACGGTATTTTTTGCTTTTAAAATTCGCTTTTTTTGCGTTAACTAAAAAATTAACGTTTTATAAAACTTAAAAAACCTTATAAACGCATTCTTTACACTCTTTTTCCGAATCAAATAAATAAAGACACCAAGGTACTTACGCAATACGGAATCAATAATCTATTAAAACGCTACAAATACACTAATAAACCTAAACGATATTACCAGATATTCATATAATTTATATTTAGTTTTAAAAGTTATTTTTTATTTTAATACTTAAAAGTAAAAGTATACGATTTTTAACCGTAATATCATTTAATTATCAGTAATTAATTATTAACGGTAATTTTCTAATTTCTTTAATAAGAAAAATATAAAATATCTTACTGGTAACTTAAAACGTCGGACACATCCTTTACGTAACTTATTTTCGAAATACTTTCGTAACGCGTATAATTTGTATTAGTTTAAATTATATTTAAAATAAAAAATAATCGTTTTATTATTTTTTAAAACTATTTTATAATCTTATATATTATATTTTAATCATTTTATTTCAATTTATTTTTTAAAAAGTCCTTCTTATTTATAATATTATAATAATATTTTAACTATTCTTTTTAACTTTAAGGATTAATATTATAAATCGTCGTTTATTTCGTATAATCGTACTTTAATTATGGTAATAACGTATCGTATATATTTATTTTATCTCTTTTTTTATCTCGTATCCTTATGTTTATATTTGCTGTTATCGTTATCGGTTAAATAATAAGGTTTTTTCTTTAAGTTGTTTATATTAATAAAAAATAAAATATACTTTATTTAGCTAGTTTCTTAATTAATTAACGAATTATATTAATATAACCATTTTTGCAGAAAATTATATCGTAACTTTATATTAAAATAATACCGAAATTAATAGTTTATTTTTATTTTTAAATATAGGTTTCGAAATAATTAATTTTACTATTAATTTATTTATTATTATAAGTAAATTTAATACTTGTTATATTTTTAACTTTATAAAGTTCGCCTTTATTTTTTTATAACAAACGTAATTTATTAACTATTTCCGGTTTGATATAATTCGGGTCGGTTTTCTAATTTATTATCACAATATATTATTTTTTTCTTAATTGGTATTTTAATTATAATAAAAGATTTTTTTATTATTATCGTATATAAACCTTTTTTAAAAGTCGTATATTAACTCCTTTTACTTTTCCCTGCTTATAATTTTCTTTAGGTAACGTTTATTTGTTAAGTTTAGTTTTAACCTTTTCATACGTTCTTAATTTTTTCGGTTAATTTTTTAAATTTTTTTAGTTGTCTTTTTTAACGTCGTAATTATATTTTATATTTAAAAAATTATACGTAAAATTCCTTTCGTTAAATATAAATCGATTTTTTGGGGTAATATTCCTATTATTATTAGGCGTCATATTACGCCATATCTTTTGTGCGTTTTTTGATTTCTTTTTTTTAGGTCGCGCTTTTTGTTAAGTTTTTTAATAAATAATAACCTATATCGTAAATTATAAATAGTCTTCGGTAAGGTTTTTATAATAATTTAATATATCCACTTTTTAAACGTTTTATGGTTATATTATTCGGAATAACTTTTTCTTTTTAACTAATTTTCTTTCGTTATAAGGATGTTAATAGTATTTTATATGGTCATAATACGTAAATATCGGTACGATTTTTAATCTTTAATGTTTTTTCTAATCTGGTTTTCGAAATTAAAGCCTTATTAATACATACGGATAATTCGTCGGTAAATATATTTTTATTATTTTTAATATTAGGGATAATAAGTTTTTATGTTATAGATATCATATAATTTCTTATATCGGTCGGGTTTTCCTAAATATAAGGCCTCGTTTTAACCTTGGTACTTTTTAATTCATTTACTTAATTCTTATTATTTTAATCGTTATTATTTTTTTATTACGCCTAGATTATTAATTTTTCAGAGATTAACCTTTTTAAACCTTTATATTTTTAATATTATTAAGTAATTATTAAACCGGTTATAAGGATACGTTATCGTATAATTACGGCCTAAAGAAATGCTTTAGCCTTTTATAATCCTTTTCGTATTTTTAAGGCTAAGTTAAGGTTTTTCCTTTTTTTAACTCTGCCGAAAGTAACGGTTTTATTATTTTTATTTTCTGGTCTTTTTTTAGGTACCGGGATCCAACCGTTACGTTATTTTTTAAGTATCTTATATTAGCTTTTAAAGTAATTTATTTTATCGGAATTATAATATTTAATTTAATTTTGATTTTTTTACAGAACTTTTAACTTTATAAATTTTAATACCATTCCGTAAATAATAAAAAGTATATTACATTTTTTATTTTAATTAATTCTTAAAAACCTAGATCTGGAAATAAATTATCATTTTCGTTTTTATCGGCGTTTATATTATCGGCCAGTAAGATTTATGATTTTTATAATATATTTATTTAAAATAATAAAGCGCGTTATTTTAATGATTTCGTTTTTAATATCGTTCTTTAAATTTTTATAAAAAATATTAATTCAATTATTGTTTTATTTATTTATTTATTTTATTTTAACCATAAAATTTTTAAAGTTATTACGTATTTAAATATTAATCCTTTTTATTTTAAATCGAAAACTTTTTATATTATAATCCTTTTTTCGTTAAAATCTCCGAAATTAATTTTAAACGTTTTTTCGAAATTAACATAATATTTAAAAAGATTTTAATAATTTGTGATTGATTTAATTTTTTACTTTTTAGCTAATCCTTTAAGATAGGCTTAAATTAATCCAAGACATTCCCTTTAAGGAATATCGTAACCGTATAAATTTTATTATCTTTATTAATAATTTTTTCGAAACGGAAATAAATACCTAATTTGGTAAAAAAAACTTTATACGTAATTTCTTTTATTATAAGGTTCGGATTTTTAAGGCTTAATTTTGGTTTCGTTAATTTAAACCTATTAAATAATATTAATTTAAATTTTAAAATATTAAACGGTTCTTTAAAACTTTTTAATTATATTTGTATATTATTACGTAATAAGTTTTTAAATATTAGTTAATATATTAACGCTTTAATATATTATTTAAAAAAATTTATAACGTATAACGGTTAATTAATTTAATTAATTATTAAACTTTAATCGTACGATTTATATTAATAGTAATATTATAAAAATTTAAATTATAAATTAAAAATATAATTACGTTTAATTATAATAAATATTAAAAATAATTTAGGTAATTAAATTATATTATAAACTGGTATTATTATATTATAAAAATAATAAACATATATATTTAAATTAAGATCCGTTTAAATCCGTTAAATTAGGTCCGTATGGATCCGGAGGATCCGGAGGATCCATACCTCCTAAACGCATAACTCCCTTGAGGTCCGTTAGATCCATCCGGATCCATATTACGTGGCTCTGGATCTATATCGGAAGTATCTTCCACAACTTCCGACCGTCCGCCTAAGAGCCAAGCCTGCTGGTTATAACATAAAACCAGCTTTAAAAAACGCTTTATTTAAAAAAAAATCGAAACCGAAAAAAACGATAATAAGTGCGAAATCGAAAGAATATTAAATTTTAAAATAGTTAAAAACAAAATCCAGTATTTGGTTAAATAAATAAATCATCTATCTAAAGATAACATTGCTACGGCTAGCACCATTACCGTTATATAATGATCGCAATTGTGGCAATCATTCTGGTGCGTACAGCTGCATATATACTGGAGCCACAGCTGTTACGGGACCCCGACCGTAACAATATGCCCCTCCTCTAATGGCTTGGTCCCCAAGCCACGAGGACATCTGCCGCGACTACGGCGCAGCTATCAAAATGTAACGAACCTGTCATACATCCTCCTGGAGGTATGAGCAGTATCCGAAATGGGGGTTCTTGATTTGCAGGTAGCAATAGCACAATGAATAGGTTGTTCGTTAAAGAGATTTGCGGACTCTAAGTCTTCAATCAAGAGGCAACTGCACCGTTCTCCGATTGAAGGAAGAGTCCGCAAATCTCTTTAACGAACAACCTATTCATTGTGCTATTGTTACCTGCAAATCAAGAACCCCCATTTCGGATACTGCTCATACCTCCAGGTGGATATATGACAGGTTCGTTACAAACATATGGAAACTATTTAAGCACCTAATGAATACGATGGACCTGGTTAAGGATTTTTACCGGCAGAATCTTAACCGACCGTCCTTAACGCGGCCAAGTTCGCAGGCGATAACGGTCCCTTACCTAAATTTAAGTTTATAACGTTCCAGTTAAAAAAAGTAAATATTTTTATTAATACGTTAAATTTTAAAACGAATTAATATCGTTCCTTTTTTTATAGATTTCGTTCCGCGTTTAATTTTTCCTCTTTTTTTTAATTTTTTTATATTTTAAAATTATCTTTAAATATATAATATTTTTTAAAATATAATTATTTAAATTAACGATTTAACCGAATAATACCGTTGGATAATATTTTGTAATTATTAAACCATTAAACGTTTTTTCTTATTTATTCGAAATTTTTTAGCCTGCATATTTTTAAGAAAGGATAACGAAACGTAATTTTCGTTATAAGTTTAAACGTTAACCGATAAATAATTTTGGTAATTTTTCCGATTTTTTAATATTTTATAAAAAAAAGATATTAAAAAAATACTAAATATACTATAACTTTAAAGCCAAATTAAAAGATTAATTTTATAACTTCGTAACGATTTTCCGTTAAAGTTTTAAAACGTTTTTAAAATCTGCTTAATATAATTAAAACATATTATAATAATAAAAAATTGGTTTACTTTTTAATCTTTGAAATAAAAAATTTAAGAAAAAGAAATAATGTTATATTTATGGGAATTTTATTAAACCTAAAAAAGAAGTTAGGTAAATTAAAGTAATTAAAACCTCCATTCCGCCGGCTAAATTTCGGCTTCCAGTTTATTTTAATCTTTTTCCAGAAATAAAAAAAACCCGTTTTTATTTATTTTTAAAAAAAGAATTTAAATTTTTAAAAACTAAAAAAGATAAAAAGGATATATATATTAAACAATTTCTTATATAAATAATATCTTTTTAGTTTCGTTTTTTAGTTATTAATTTAAATCTTTAATTAAAGATATCGTTTTTTAATTAAAAAAAATCCGAAAACCTTTTTAACAAACATCTTATTTCTTATACTATTATTACCTACAAATCAAGACCCTCATTTCGGATACTGCTTATACCTCCAGGTAGATGTATAACAGGTTTGTTACATAATATATGGGAATTACTTAATTACTTAACGAATACGATAAACTTAATTAAAAAGTTTTTCCCGATAAAATCCTAATGTTACAGTACAGGAACAGGGGTTCCTATCTGGAAAAAACCTGTCCTTAGGGCCTGGCGCGGGCTCCAAAGCGGCTAAACTTCGGTTAAAGGAAAGCTTGGCTTTCCTCGCCAAAATCAGAATAATCTAGATGATTTAAGTAATCTAACCAGATTATATAAATTACATAAATCCACGATATACTTATTAAACCCCGGATGGATATATAATAAACGGTTTCTTATATAAATAATATCTATTTAGTTTTGCTTTTTAGGTATTAATTTAAATCTTTAATTAAAGGTAATTATACCGTTTTCTTATTAAAAAAAAACTCCGTAAATTTCTTTAACGAATATCCTGTTTATTATGTTATTATTACCTACAAATTAAAAACTTTTATTTCGGATGTTATTTATATTTCCAGGTAAATATATAATAAGTTCGTTACATTATAATAACTTCTTAATTAATAACTAACGAATAATTTAAGGCCTAATTAAGTATAAGCTTTTTTAAATTTAATAAAAACGATATTATAAAACGACGTTTAGTAAATAAATAACATATTCAAGTCCCGTTATTAATTAATAAACGATTAATAACCGGATTAAATAATTTATCCCTTATTAAAGAAATTTTTGAATTAATTAATAATATAACGCCTATAATTACCAAAGCTAAAAATTAAGGAAAACTTTTTTTTCTTAATAACAACCTACCTTTACCTTTAAAAAGATTATCGAAATCTAGCCTAAAAAATCCGACCAAAAGAAGAAAAAGGTTAAAAAAACCTGGTATGGAAGTGGAAAAAAAGAAGGAAAAAAAACTTATATCCGATAAATAACTGGACCTTTTAGCTAAAAAGGTTATAAACTTTAAATAAAAAAATACCAAACTTATTCGAGAAATTAAAAAAAAAACTTATATATATTTTTTTACAAATTATTTCCCGCCCCAAAACTCTAATACTCCTTTTATTTAAAGACGACCAAAAGAAAATTATATTTTTATTTATTTATTATAAAAAGCCTGATATTAAAGGTTATAAGTTAATTACTTCCAAATTTTATAATAAGTTTTCGGATATAAAAAAATTCTTAATTAAAACCAGATTTTATTTTAAATAATACGAATATCTTTTTAAGGAAAATTATTAAAAAGTAATAGTTATTTTATAACTATTAATTAAAAAAGTATTTAATTAGTTCGAATTTATTCTTAAGGATTATTTAACGAATTACTTTAACGATTACTTAAATATTATTAATTATATTTTTAACAATGACGAAAACTTTAAAAAACGACTATAAATTTTATTCGGAAATGTAAATAAATAATAATATGCAGTTAAATAAATATATAAGCTTACGGAAATTACGACGGTAGCTAAATATACGACTAAATTTAACCGTTTAGCTGCCATTTTTAAGTTACTCCAAAACGTATTATTTTTTTTATTACAACGACTTAAACCCTTAAATTAAGGATAAAATGTTTAAAGTACCTAAAATAAATCCTTTCGAAAATTATACAGATAAGGTTATTATTACCGACAGACGCATTTTCGATCGATACCTTAAAAAGAAAAATACCGGTAAACAAAATAATGATAAACGTTTTAGTAAAAAAAAAAATAAAGAATGAATTCCAAAAGGAAACTAGTATTACTTTAACAAAGTTTAAAAAAATAAGTTTAAAATTAAATATTTTAATTATGGCAAAAAAGGTTATTTTAAAAGCGAATATTATTTTTTACAAAAAAAGACATTTAAAAAAAGAAAAATCCTTGAGCCTAAAAAAAATCCGCGCGGCCGAACGAAATATAAATAGTAAGGAAAAGGATAAGAAGGGAATAAATTTTATTTTTACCGCTTAGAAGTTTATTATTATTACGATAAATAAAGTTAAAAATAGCGTCTTAAATTATAAAAATTATATTATTTATAAAAATGTTACGGCTAAAATTTATAAATATTATCCAAAACGAGCAACCTTTAAGGTAGCCATTACGTTAAGATATATTTATTATTTTGATATATAAAAATATAAAATATATAACTAAAACGGTTAATTACGAAAAAATTTCGGTAATTATGGATAATTATCCTTAAAATATTATATTTTTCCGAAATATAAAACATATCCAAAATTTCCCGTAAATAACTATAAACTTTTATATTTTATTACTTATTACGATCATAATTATCATATTTATTTAGGTATTTAAACTGATAATAACATTTAACTAAAATATAACGAAAAAACGCTTATAAAACCATATAATAAATATAAATATATAGAAATTTTTCGATGGCCAGATTACCTTAAGTTTTATTACCTATACCTTAAATCAAAACGGATCCGGAAAGTTATAGCATAAAGATATTTATATTATTTATTAATATTATATAATAAATACGAACTTTTAGTTATAAAAATGCCTTTTTCGAAGGTTTACTTTTTTAATCCGATAATTTGCAAAATATAAAACTTAAGGAACAACTAAAAAAAAAATTATTATCTTTAAATATTAATTCGGTAACAAAAAATAGTTTAAATATATAAATAATTACTATACCAAATATATAATCAGAAAGATACGCGAATAAAAACGTTTTTTAATTTTTAAAGTATATGTAACGAACCTGTTATACATCTACCTGGAGGTATAAGCAATATCCGAAATGGGGGTTCTTAATTTGCAGGTAACAATAACATAATAAATAGGGTATTCGTTAAAAAGATTTGCGGACTTTTCCTTTATTCGGAAAACGGTACAGTTACCTTTATTTAAAAGCTTAAATTAATAACTAAGGAACGAAACTAAATAAGTATTATTTATATAAGAAACCGATTATTATATATCCATCCTAAACCTGGTAAATATATTTAGGATTTATGTAATTTAAATGATCTGGTTAAATTATTTATATTACCTAGATTATTTTAACCTTGGCGAAGAAAGTTAAACCTTCTTAAGGCCGAAATTTAACCGACTGGAGTCCGTACCAGGCTTCAAGGACAGGTTTCTCTAAGACAGGAACCCTTATTCCTGTACTGTAATATTATTTCCTTTTTCCAAAAATCTTTGTTTTAAAGATAAGAACTGTAGGTACTTTCTTTGTTTTTATTAAAAAGATAATTTTATAATTAATATTATTATAACAGGTCGAATTAATAAGGAAAAGAAAAGCCGCGTTTGAACCAATATGAATTTCGTATTAATCGCGCAAAATTTATTAAAAAATTTAGTTTTAAAATAGTTCCTTATTCGAATTATGTTTGTTTTAAGGAAACCGAATATTTTTTCGTAATAAGTATTCTAAGTTATAATTGTTATATTCGTCGTTAACGCCTGGTATATAACGTATTAAAAATAAGTTTTTTGTCAAAAATTAAGAGAAAATACGACCGTTTATAAAAGAAAAAGCAGCGTAAAATAAAGGATATTTTAATCCCGTATTAAAAGTTTGCCGAAAAGAAGACGAAGAAATTCGTTAATCGATTAAAACCTTTTCGTTTTTAATAAAAAGTTTTTAAAAAAAATTCGATCGAAATTAATAAAGAAATTAAGAAAAGGCAAAAAGAAAATAACGTCGTATAAAGGCGAAATAGGCGGAACTTGCTTTTAAGATAAATGCCGTAATAAAAGCGTTTATTTCCTTCGGCTGGAACGTTTTAAATCTGAACTTGGGCGGGGGACCGTTATTACCTGCGACTTTAGCCGTACTGGAGACGGTTGGTCAGGATTTTGCCGATAAAAGTCCTTAACCAGGTTTATTATATTCGGTGAATACTTAAATAGCTTTTATATATTATCTTTAAATAAGTAATTTATTTATTTAACGAAATATAAAATTTTGTTTTTAATTACTTTAAAATTTAATATTTTTTCGATTTCGTATTCGTTATCGTTTTTTTTTAATTTTAAGGTTTTTTTTAAACAGGACGTTTTTTAAGGCTAGTTTTAATAAGGAAACATAAAATACGGAATATATTTTTATAATTTTAGGTAATAATAATTTATAATTAATTCTTAAAAAAATCTTTTTAATTTTAAAAGGGTTAAAGTTTTTAAAATTAAGTTTGTTATTAGGCCTTTTCGTTTTAATTTATAAAAGATTTAATAGTACGTTTTGTTTCTAACGTAACAAAGAAACTTTATTTTTTTTCGTTAGGATTATTTTTTTAATTTTTTATTATTATAATATTAGGTTATTTTTTGTTATAAAAATTATAATTTAATTTAAAGCTAAATTTATATCGTTTTAATTTTTGTTATTATTATTTTTATTCGTAAGGTTACCGTAATAATAACCGGTATTTTACGTATTAATTATTCGGATTAATAAGTTATCGCGTCGTACTTATATATAGTTATATAAAATAATATACTTATATTTTCGTTAACGGACGTATTATAAGTTATATATATAAGTAATAAAAGTTTAACTTAATTATTTTATTAATAATTAACGTTATTTTAAAGATATTATTTTAAGGTTTAGTTTAATCGTTTTATTTAATTATTTATTTAAAAATAATAAGTTATTAAAAATTTAAGTCTAATATTAATTTATTTAAAAAAAATTAATACCGAATTTAAATATAAAAATTTTATTTTTATACAAAATAATTTTTTCTGGTATTCCGTATTTGTTAAAATAATATCGAATAAAAACGTAAGTTAGTTATTTTGCCGTTACGGTTGCTTTAAAAGTTAAAAAGTACCTATACTTGGTAAATTTATTAATAATTACTTATATTATATTATATTTAATTTTAACAATTAAGTTTTTCGATATAAAAAAAT
The DNA here is from genome assembly GCA_004155925.1 of Monosporascus sp. MG133. Classification (NCBI taxonomy): domain Eukaryota; kingdom Fungi; phylum Ascomycota; class Sordariomycetes; order Xylariales; genus Monosporascus; species Monosporascus sp. MG133. Next base: position 207,598 of record QJNX01000043.1, on the reverse strand, counting down.
TAATAATAAAATTTTATGTTATAATATTTTATATTTTATCGGATATATTTATAAGTTACAGTAAGTTATAAAGTTTATAAGGGGTTACTTTAATTTTATTATAAACGTTATAATTTTTAATTGCTTATTTAACCATTTAACGGAATTATGGAAAATTATTTTTTTTTAAAGTTATTTAATAATTTTAAATATACCTTAATATTTATATAACGGATTTTTGTAAAATATTTTAATAAATTTTTTTTGGTTGTTAATAAGGGACGTAAATTTTGCCGCGAAATAATAGTTAGTTTTTATTATTCCCTTTTAGTTATTTAACTTTTTTTTATTTTTTTAAATCGTAAAAGTTTTTAAATTAGGCTAACTTTTCCGGAGTTGGCTGTTTTAGGGTTATACATAACTGTATTATTTTATCGTTTTTACGATATCGCATTTATATATATCGTTTGGAAACTTTTGCGTTATAATTTTTTTGGGCTTAAAATATCAGTTTAAATATTTTTTTTCTTTTTAATATAATTAATATTGAAATTAAACTTAAAAAAAAATTTATTTAATTTTTATAATAATTATTTAACTTTTAGGTTATTATAAATCGAATAAAACTTTATGGTTTAAATAAATATTAAATAATTTTTATTCTTTAAGTATTAGGATAATCGTTAATAATTTCTTATCGTAAATAAAATATTTAAATTTTATATCCTTAAAAGTTTTAAAAAAATAAGTTATTAGATATTACTTTTTATTACCTTTTAATTACTTTAAGATTATTCCGAAAACGTAATTTAACGCGTTTATTTTAAGTTACTGTTTTTGTTATGGTTTGGTAATTTAATTATTAAGACGTTAATAATGTTGTTTTTAATTTTTTAAAAAACCTTTTTAATTTCTTTTAAGAATTCGAATTTTTTGACGTATTTTTTAATAATAAGTTTGGTTAAGGGATTAATAAGTTTGCTATAATTTTTAAATAAGGGTTATACGTAGCCGGTAAATTTTAAAAATTATCGGATGTTAATAATAGTAACTTTATTTAAGATTTGTTAATTTTTAACGGTTTTTAATTAGGAATTTTAGATTTAAATTTGTTTAAGGCTAATAATAAAGCTTAAAAAGTTTAGTTTTTAGGTATATTAATCTTTTTTTAACCGTTATTAATAAGTTAACCTTTTTAAAAAAAATAAGATTTAGGTAACGTATTTTTTATGTTTTTTTAACATTTTTGAATAAATAAAAATATCGTTTAAATAAACGAAAATAAATTTATTTAAAAATTTCCGTAAGATAATAGTAAGTATATGCTAAAAATTAATTAGGGTATTAATTAGCCCTTATGGCATAATTTTATATTCGTAATATTTATAAATAATTTTAAAAGTAATTTTTTATTTTTTCCTTTAATTATTCGAATTAGGTACTAATAGTTTGATAAGTTTAAAACTATAAATTATTTAATTTTATTAATATTTTTTATGGTATTTATTAACGTTAGAAGATATTTATTTTCAATAATAATGTCGTTTAATTGCCGATAATTATAAACTTGTCGGTATATTAAATCTTTATTTTGATCGATTCGGATCTTATTATTTTTTATTTTTGGTATTATTATAATTGGATATTTAGCAGGTAATTTTGATTTTTATATATAGCTCTTTTTAAGGTTTCGTTAAAAATTTTTTTAAAAAGTTTTAGTTTTTTTAAGGTTTATGTAGTAAATTTAATAAAGTTTAGGGTAATGTTTTTTTTAATAAGAATTTTGTGATCTTATTAGTTATAGTTAGGTAACTTTTTTCGAATTCTTTTTTAAATAATTTTTTAAATCGTCGATATTTAAAGGAGATTATTAATATTAAGTTGGAAACTTTGGTTTTTTTAATTATGTAATAAATTTTCTGGAATTTTTCCTTAAAATTATTTTATAAAAGTATTTTTTTTTTTTTAATTAATCCGTAAATTGTTAGGACGAAGTTACGGTATTTTTAAAATAATATCGTATCTTGAAATATCGGCGATATTAAAGGTAATCCGTTTTAAATATTTTTGTAATTAAATTATAAGTTCCTTAATTTCTTAAAGGATTCGATTATTATTGTAAGTAAATAAGCTTTTATCGATTATCCGTAATTTATACGATTGTTGTTTATATTTCCAAAAAACTTGGTATTTTTAGGTTACCTTAAGGGAAACGAAGTTTTTTTCTGTTCCGGAATTAATTATAGCGTTAAATATTTTGTTTTTATAGCGTATAAGGATTTCGATTTAATTCCGTATTTTTTTTTTTACTTTATATAAAGTTTTATATGTGGGGGCCCTTTGGTGCCTTATTTTCGAAAGCTTCCGTAGTTTTTTGATTGATATATTTTGGGGGCTAGAAAGCGTTTTAATTCGCGTACTTTTTTAGCCGTATATTTGGTGTAATGGTCCTTTATATACTTGAACCATTTTTTGTTATTAAATTGGCATTAAAAGACCATTATTTTTTTCTGGCTTTTCTTTGGATTTTGTTTTTTGCGAATTATGGGGTTAGAAAGGTAAACCTTTAAAAGGGGTATTTTTATAGCTAAAAGTTCGTATTTATTATATAATATTAGTAAATAATATAAATATCCTTACGTTATGGTTTTCCGGCTTTATTTCGATTTAGGGTATAGGTAACAAAATTTAAGGTAGTTTAGTTATCGGGGGGTTTTTATATATCTATATTTATCGTTTAATTTTATAAGCGTTTCATTGTTATATTCCGGCCAAAAGTTATTATTTTTCTTTGGTTCGTTAATGGATAAGGTAGTTATAATTATAATAAGCTGTAAAATGTAAAAGCTTATGATTATTTGCTGGAGGTTTAAGATATACCGTATATTTCGGAAAAATGTAATGTTCGGAAGATAATTATTTATGTTTATCGAAAATTTATCGTAATTAATTATTTTGGTCGTATATTTTATATTTCTGTATATTAAGGTAATAAATATATTTTAACGTAATAATTATTTAGGAGGTTATTTATTTTCGCTGGTATTTATAGGTTTTGGCCGTAATATTTTTGCAAATGGCATAATTTTTATAATCTGGGTCGTGGTTTTTAACCTTACTGGTTGTAATAATAATGAATTTTTTATCGGCGGAAATAACGTTTACTTTTTTTTTATCCTTTTTTTCGTTATTTATGTTTCGTTCGGCCGCGCGGATCTTTTTTTTGGGCTTAGAAATCTTTTCTTTTTAAGGATTCTTTTTTTTTTTTGCTGGAAAATAATATTCGTTTTTAAAATAACCTTTTTTGCTATAGTTAAAATATTTAACTTTGGATTTGTTTTTTTAAACTCCGTTAAAATAGTATTAGCTTCCTTTTAAAATCTGTCCTTCGTTTTCTTACTGTTATTAAAACATTTATTTTCGTTTCGTTTATTAATATCTTTTTTTCAAGGTACTTATCGAAAGTACGTCTGTCGGCGATAATAACTTTGTCGGTATATTCCTTAAAAGGGCCACTTTTAGGTACCTTAAGTATTTTATCCTTAACCTAGAACTTTAGGTTATTATAAAAAAGGAAAAATAATACGTCTTAAAATAATTTAAAAATAATTATTAAACGGTTAAATTTAATCCTAAATTCGGTTATTAATATGGTTTGCTTTATATCGTATATTTTTTAAATCGTATATTATTATTTATCCGTGTTTTCGTATAAAGTTCGTATTCGTTTTTTAAAATATCTATAATTATTAAAAATATAATTTATAATATTTAAAAAGTTATTAAGGAAATTTATTAGGTAATTATTAAGGATAAGTTCGAATTAATCGAATATTTTTCCAGTAAGTAATTAAAAAATAATTATTACTTTTTAATAATTTTCCGTTAAAAACATTTTCGTATTATTTAAGGTAAAGTCTGGCCTTTATTAAAAATCTTTTTATATCAATGGATATATTATAAAACTTGGGAATAATTAATTTATAATTTTTAATATTAAATATATTATAATAAGTAAAAAAAGGTATAGTTCCTTTTTAATTCTTTTTAAATAAAAAAATATTAAGGTTATTAAATAAAAGGTAATGCCGAAAAAGGGGCGTAAGAATTTTTTTCCTTAATTTTAGGATAAGTTTATTATTTTCTTACTCAAGGTTTTTAATTTTTTTAATTATAAGGTTTAATTATTCGTTAGTTATATTTTTTTTTTCCGAATTTCTTTTTTTAACTTTTTTTTTAATCGGATTTTTTAGGTTGAACTTCGATAATTTCCTTAAAGGTAAAAGTAAGCTACCGTTAAAAAGAGAATTTTTTTATCTTTTAACTTTGGTCGTTGGAGGTACTATATTATCGATTAATTAAAAAACCTATTTAATAAAAAGTAAATTATTTAATCTGGTTATTAATTTTTATTAATTAATAATGGTAATCGAATATAGTATTTATTTATTAAACGTTATTTTATAATATCGTTTTTATTAAATTTAAAAAAGTTTATGCTTTATTAAAACTTAGATTATTCGTTAATTATTAATTAAGGAATTATTAAAATATACCGAACCTGTTATATATTTACCTGGAAATATAAGTAATATCCGATATAAGGATTTTTAATTTGTAGGTAATAATAATATAATAAATAAGATATTCGTTAAAAAAATTTACGGATTTCTTTTTTAAAAATAACGGTAAAGTTACCCTTAATTAAAAGCTTAAATTAATAGCTAAAAAGCGAAATTAAATAGGTGCTATCTATATAAGAAACCGATTATTATATATCCATCCTGAACCTGGTAAATATGTCTGGGATCTACGTGATTTAAGTGATCTGGTTAAATCATTTAGATCACCTAGATCACTCTGACCTTGGCGAGGAAGGCCAAGCCTTCCCAAGGCCAAAGTTTAACCGCCTGGAGTCCGCACCAGGCTTCAAGGACAGGTTTCCCCAAGACAGAAACCCCTGTTCCTGTACTGTAACAGTATATTAATTAAAAAATTATAAAAGCTTTCGAAAATAAGATACCAAGGAATCTTTATATATAAAACCTTATACGAAACAAAGAAAAAAATATGAAATTAAATCGAAATTTTAATTTATTATAAAAACAAAATATTTAACGCCCTAATTATCTCCGGAATAAAAGGAAATTTCGTTTCCTTTAAGGTAACCGAGAAATACTAAATCATTTAAAAATATAAATAATAATTATATAAATTACGAACGGTAAATGGAAATTTATTTACTTATAACAAAGGCCAAATTTTTCGCGAAACGGAAAAATTCGAAATTTAAATATAAAAATATTTAAAACGGATTATTTTCGACATCGCTAATATCTTAAGATATAATATTATTTTAAGAATATTATAATTTCGTTCCAGCAATTTACGGATTAACTGGAAAAAATAAATATTTTTATAAAATAGTTTTAAGATCGTATTTTATAAAATCTATTATATAATTAAAGAAACCAAAGTTTTTAACCTAATAGTAATAATATCCCTGAAATATCGACAATTTAAAAAACTATTTAAAAGACGAACCCGAAAAAAATTGCCAAATTATAATTAATAAAATTATAAGATTTTTATGAAAAAACGTTATTATTTAAAGCTTTATTAAATTCATTATATAAACTTTAAAAAAATAAAAATAAAAATAAAAAAGTTTTTAACAAAATCTTAAAAAAATTATATTTAAAAATTTAAATTAGTTATAAGATATCTAGTTATAATAATACCCAAAATAAAAAATATCAAAATCAAAATCGATAAAAATGGAAATTTAATATAGCGATAAATTTACGATTATCGATAACTAAACGATAATATTATCAAAAATAAATATCTTTTAACGCTAATAAATACTATAAAAAAATTAATAAAACTAAATAATTTAAAACTTTAAATTTATTAAACGGTTATTATTTAATCAGAATAATTAAAAACGATAAATAAAAAATTACTTTTAAAATTATTTATAAATATTACGAATATAAGGTTATATTATAAGGGTTAATTAATACCTTAACCAGCTTTTAATATATATTTATTATTATTTTACGGAAATTTTTAAATAAATTTAGTTTCGTTTATTTAAACAATATTTTTATTTATTTAAAAATTTAAAGAAATATAAAAAATACGTTACTTAAGTTTTAAAAGCCCTTAAAGAAATTAACTTATTAATAAATGCTAAAGAAAACGTTTAATATATCTAAAATTAAATTTTTTAAACTTTATTATAATCCTTAAATAAATTTATATTAAAAATTCCAAATTAAAAGTTATCAAAAATTAATTTCTCCTTAACAAAACTATTATTAATATTCGTTAATTTTTAAAATTTACCGGCTACGTATAAGTTTGAATTAAGGATTACGGCAACCTTGCCAGCCTTTTAACCAAACTTACCACTAAAAAATATGTCGGAAAGAAATTTAAACTTTTAAAAAAAAATAAAAATAAAAATTTTAACAAATTAAAAATAAAATTTGTAACGTTCCGGTAATTAAGCTACCAAACGATAATAAAAAAAATTTTAAAATAAACTCTTTAAATTATACCTGCGGTATAATTTTAAAATAATTAAAAAATAACGGAAAATAATATTTACTAACGTATTTTTTTAAAGGTTTTAAAAACGTAAAACTTAAATATTTTATTTACGACAAAAAATTATTAATGATTATTTTAATATTTAAGAAATAAAAATTATTCCTTAATAAAACTAAGGAATTATTTAATTTATAACGACCTAGCAATTAAAAAAACGTTATAAAAATTAAATAATTTTCTTATTTAATTTTAATTTTAAAATTTATTATATTAAAAATAAAAAGAATATCCTTACTGATATTTTCAGACGAAAAAGCAATTATAATTCAAAAGTTTCCAAACCATACATATAAATATTATATGATAAAAATAATAAGATAATATAATTATATATAACCTTAAAATAACCGACTTTAAAAAAATTAACCCAATTTAAAAACTTTTACGAACCGAAAAAACAAAAAAAAAGATTAAAAAGAAATAATAAGGACCATTTATTATTTCGTAGCAAAATTTATATCCCCCGCCAGTAACAAAAGGAATTTATTAAAAACTTTTACGAAAACTTTTTATATAAACATTAAAAAGCATTTAAAATTATTATTCGATTTTAAAAAAAATATAATTTTTCAAAATTCTGTTAAATAATTAAATAAATAACTAAAAATTATAATACTTGTAACAAAATTAAAGTAACTTGTTATAAACCGTATAATTTATTATAACTTATAAATATACTTAATAAAATATGGAATATTATAACTTGAAATTTTATTATTAATCGTTTTATATCAAAAAATCCCGTTATTAAAATTAAATACGATACGGTATAAGTAATTATTAACAAATTTATTAAATATGAATAATTTATACTTTTTAAAAAAGCCGTAACGGCAAAATAATTAATTTATACCTTTGTTTAATATTATTTTAATAAGTAGGGAATATCAAAAAAAATCGTTTTTAACCGAAATAAACTTTTTATTTCCAAATTCGGTATTAACCTTTTTAAGTAAATTAATACTAAGTTAAAACTTTTAATAACTTATTACTCTTAAATAAATAATTAAATAAAACGATTAAATTAAACCTTAAAATAACATTTTCGAAATTACGTTAATTATTAGCAAAATAATAAAGTTAAACTTTTATTATTTATATAAATAATTTATAATATATCCGTTAACAAAAATATAAATATATTCTTTTATATTATTATATATAAATCCGACGTAATAATTTAACGACCTAAAAATTAATACGTAAAATATTAATTATTATTATAATAATTTTACGAATAAAAATAATAATAATAAAAATTAAAATAATATAAGCCCGATTTTAAAGTAAATTATAATTTTTATAATTAGAAATAACTTAATATTAGAATAAAAAAAATTAAAAGGTTGATTTTAAGAAAAGAATTAAAATCTATTTATTACGTTAAAAATAAAACGTAATATTAAACATTTCTTAAATGAAAATAAAAAGGCTTAATAATAAACTTAATTTTAAAAAGTTTAAGCCGTTTAAAATTAAAAAAGTTATTTTAAAAATTAACTATAAATTATTATTACTTAAAATTATAAAAATATACCTTATATTTTATATTTCCTTATTAAAACTAGCCCTTAAAAACGCCCCGTTTAAAAAGAATCTCGAAATCGAAAAGATATTAAATTTTAAAATGGTTAAAAATAAAATCCAGTGCCTAATTAAATAAATAAATTGCTTACTTAAAAATAATATATAAGAACCGCTTAAATACCTAACGAATACGATAAACTTAATCAAGGATTTTTATCGGCAAAATCCTAACCGACCGTTTTTAATATAACCAAGGTCGCAAACGATAACAATCCCTCGCTCAAATTCAAATCTAAAACGTTTTAACCGAAAAAATTAAACGCCTTTATTATAATATTTATCTTAAAAGTAAGCTACGCTTATTTTATTTCCACACGACGTTATTCCTTTTCTATTTTTTCTTAATTTTTTTATTAATTCCGTTCGGATTTTTTTTTTAAAATAACGACGGCCATTTTTTAAAAAATATTTTATTAAAAACTTAACCGTTTTAATTAATTAACGAATTCTTTCGTTTTTTTTTCAGCAAACTTTTAATACGCGACCAAAATATTTTTTACCTGATGTTATTTTTTTGCAAACGATTATATTTCTTTTTAATTTTCGATAAAAAATTTATTTTTAATACGTTATATGCCAAACGTTAACAACGAATATAATAATTATAACTTAAAATACCCCTTACGTAAAAATATTCGGTTTTCTTAAAATACACGTAATCCGAACCAAAAATAATTTTAGAATTAAATTTTTCGATATTTTTTACGCGGTTAATACGAAATTCGTACTAATTTAAACGCGGTTTTCTTTTTTCCTTTTTAATTCGACCCGTTATAATAAAGTTAACTAAGAAACTACGGAAAAACCCCTTTAATAAAACAAAAAGGATATTTACGGTTCTTATCTTTAAAACAAAAATCCTTAAAAAAAGGAAATAATATTATAGTATAAAAACAAAAATTCTTATTTAAAAAAAATTTATCCCTAAGGCCTAATACGGGTTTTAAAGCGGCTAAATTTCGGTTAAAAAAAACCTTAACTTTCTTCGCCAAGATTAAAATAATTTAAGTAATTTAAGTAATTTAAGTAATTTAAGTAATTTAACCAAATTACATAAATCATATAAATTTACGACATACTTATTAAACCCCGGATGGATATATAATAAACGGTTTTTTATATAAATAATATTTATTCAATTTCGCTTTTTAACTATTAATCTAAGTTTTTAATTAAAAATAACTGTACTATTTTCCGATCAAGGAAAAAGTCCGTAAATCTCTTTAACGAACACCTTATTTATTATGTTATTATTACCTACAGATCAAGAACCCCTATTTCGGTTACCTCAGCGAGCTCAGGCCTCGCTGGCTCTCCATTTTTTTTTTCAAAGTTTTCCAATATACTCTGCCAAAAAGCTTAAAATTAACCAATCAAATGCCGTATCCCCGTAACGAGCCAGCGAGGCCTGAGTTCATATTATGCGAATAAGGGTTTTGTTTGGCACCTTGCTACCAAAATTGTCGAATTTTCTCCCAATTCGTTCCATTTATTCGAATAAAGCCATTCTTTTATATAAAAAGAAATTATTTTACAGCCAATTTACGTCCGATAAGTTTGATACTTTATATATACGTCGAATATATGCTAACGTACATACAGGAATTTTTTCCATTTTTTTGGATACAAATTACGGCCAATATGGCTAGGTTTAGGTCTGGGAAATGGGCGACCGCAACGGCCTCATGGCTGCGACGCAACAACCATAACCCGTACGGACAAAAGAATAGCTGGACGGGCTTCTCCCATACTGAATTACCCTTGGAAGGCCCATGGCGAAATGATGCACGTAATGGTTGCGTTGTCGCAGCCCTAAGAAGGTCCCGGACTTGATTAACCGGAACGCCCTCATAGTTACGACGTAACCACCACAACCCGTACAGACAAAAGAATAGCTGGACGGGTTTCTCCCATACTGAATTACCCTTGGAAGGCCCATGGCGAAATGATGCACGCGGTGGTTGCGTTGTCGCAGCCATAAGGGCGTTCCGGTTGGAAGGCCGGTGCCAATCGTAATTTTTAACTTATTGTCTTTATATCTCCATCAGATTAGCCCCGATTTAGGAGTTATATATACGGTTAAAAAGCCCTTTTAAGGCTGTATATAATGGCGTTTTTTATTATTTTTTATGTATTTTTATTATTGTTATATTTGCCAGTTTCCAAGATAGATTTTGGAATATTTGTATGGGACGGTGCCAAACGTGGCCGAAAAATCATAACTTGTCAGCTAGCAGGGGGTGCGCTAGCACTCCATATACGGAAAGGTTCCCTCTGATCGGACCATATATGTTCCGGGGACAGATTACATTAAAGTGCGGTGCGCGTTCTAAAACGCCTGCAACTAATTATGCAATACAACATAATTAATAACCCTTATATCTAACAATTAAAAATCTTATTCGCTTAATTTGCGTTATTATTAACTGCTTAGTTGTTGCTAAAACGATATAGGCTGTATATTAGTAATATTATTTATATCCTTTATTACCTATAATAACGACCGTACCGTCGACGCCCTCCGTTATTTATAAAGGACTTAAGGATTAGGATTATTTTAAAAGCAAATTTTAATTTAAAACGTATGCGTTTAATATTTGGAATTATATCGATCTTAATTAAGATATTTTATAACCTATTAAACTTATAAAACCCGATATAACCTTTTACCCGAAAAAACGATTTTACTAATTAACGTAAGCGATTAATATATTTTCCGAAAAAATTTTATAAGTGGAAAAAATTAGTCGAACGGGCTATCCGATAAATGTTTTTAAAATAACGACCGAAAATAAGTAAATTTATATTTAGGATTTTACGGCGTATATTTATAAAAACCGGAAGTACGAAAATTTCGGTAAAAATATTAACGATTTTACGAAATAGGTTTTGGAATTTATATTTTTAACGATTAAAAAATAAGTTTCTTTTTAGGAAAAAATTTACGAAAGTAATACGTTAAATTAATTAAATCCGGCAAAATATACGATAATAAATTTATAATTAATATTTAACGAAAATACCGAAAACGGTTAAAATAAATCTCGAAATTAATAAAAAAATTAAACGAATAAATTATAAAGTAATAAAAAATTATGGCTTAAAGATAACGATATAAACTGCTAAAAACGAAAACGGTAATCGTATAAATTAACGATTTATATATAATATTAATTCTTATTATCGGGATTTGAATAATATTTTTTTAAATAATAAATAAAGCCGAAATTAATAACGGTACAATTAATTATTAAAAAATAACGGCCGATTTTTTGGATTATTGGAATATAAATTATTTATAATTAATATCGAAAAATATTAAAATAACGTTTCCGACGTTTTAAAAGGTTCTTACAAATTTTTCGAATTAAAACGATTTTAATTAAAAATATATTAAAGATATTAATAATTAGCCGCGTAATAAAACTTTTAAAAAAAGGTTAAAACGAAATAATCGTAAAATTTCTTAAACGAATTAAAATAATAATAAACGAAAGCGGTAAAAATTAAATACGTAAAGTACGTATTATAAAATCTATTTAAACCTTTATTATAAATTATTTTAATATTTTTACGTATTTTTTAAAAAAACGTTAAAAAATTTCCGTTTTAATTAAGCGATTATAATATTAGTTTAAAAACGTATCGTTACCGATTAATTTTTAAAGAAAAAGATTAACCGCTTATTAAAAATTAAAAGAAATTAGTTATTTAAAAAATAAATTAATTCCTAAAGGGAATAAAACGAGTCGTAACGTATTTTTTAATTTTTAATTAACGTAATACGATAAATATCGCGTTTTATTCCTTAAAGAATTTGTTTATTTTGGATTTAAAGTTTACGATATATATTTTTAACATTATTAACAGGTTCCTGAATTAGAAGACGACGATCAAAAACGACGGAATATACGGAAAAATAAACGTATTATTTTAATATTTTACGGGCCCGAAAACGTTACGTTTACATAACGTAACTTATTACGAAGATTTTGCGTATAATTTAATATTTTTTCGGTAATTCCGAAAAAAAAGGTATTAATAAAATAACCGGAAAAATAATAATTTTATTTAAAATAAGTTTAATTAAGTAATTAATTTGTTAACGAAAATATTAATATAATAATACTTTAAATAACCCTTATAACTTATAAGCGAAACGTTAATTTATATATAACGAAATTATTTCGAACCGATAACGGTACGATTTAGTATTTAAAACTAAATTATTTAAGGCCCAAAATAATCGTTTAATTACAGTCTTATATAAAGGGATTCCGCTTAAAAGGGCTTATAACGGTCGAATATTAAATATATAATAAAATAAAGGTTAAAAAATAAATATGCCGAAAGCCAAAAAAGGAAACGTTTCGATTAAAATAATAAATTATTATCGATTTTATAAATTTCGAAAAAAACCTTAAAAAATATAAATATGTTATATTTACGATCGATAAATATTTAGGTTTTATTTGAAATATTTACCTTAAAAATCGAAAACAAAATATATTAATTACGGCATTTCGATATTTTTTAAAGGTTTTGAAAAATTAAATTAAATTTTATCCATAAATATTCGAATACGATAACGAAATTTTAAAAAATTATTAATTTCGAAATATGTTTTAATTACCTTTTTTCAGTATTAAACTTAAACCCTTAATACCGCATATATAAGCCTAAAATAAGGGTATAAAACGTTTAAAGGATATAATAAAAAAAAATTTATAATACGGAATAACGCTAAATTACCTTCGTTTATAATCGTATATATTTTTAAAGCAGTAATATACTTATATAACCGTACCCTTAAATATTTTTTTTTAGCAAAACCCATACGAAATTTATTATATTTATTTAATATATAAAAACGGTATTATAATATTTAATCAGAATTTTTATTAAGTTTATTTACAAATATATGGCTATATAACTTACGTTATAATAATTATTACCATAAAAAAATTTAAAAATTAAATCTTAAAGTATAAATTAACTTTTTTATCGGTTATTAATTTACGAATATTTACGAAATTTGGAACCCGTTAATTAATAAAGTTATTATTATTCGAAACGTATAATTTACCGAAAAAGTTACTTTTTTAAGTAATATTAAAATTTTAAAAAAATATTTTTTTTACGTTACGAAAAACGAATTACGTAAATTATTCCGATAAATAAAATTATTTAATTAAACCTATAACCACCTTATAAATATATAAAAAAAATAAAAACCTAAACGGAACAATTTAATTCCCGGTTAAATAAAAGGAATAATTCCAAAATAATATAAGCGTTAAAATAAACGTACGGGATAATAAAAAATAAGCGTATACGTAAAAAATTAATCACTTTTATACGACCATTATATTCGAACTATTTCCGTCCTTTAAGCCGTTACCTTTATTAACGTTTATATTAATAATTATTACGATTATTACGCCGGCGGAAGTTAAAAAAATAACTTTAAGTTTTTATTATATTATTTAACCCAAAATAACGGTAAAAAATAAAGGTACCTTACGGGTCGACGTAAACCTTCCGTATATTCCGCGTTATAAAAATATTATTAAAAACGATTATAAGGTTTAAAAAACCGTATTAAAAGTTAAATAATTAACCTATTTTGTAAATTTGTTTAATAACCGGCCGGTAAATTACGGAAATTTAAGGAAAATAATTACCTAAAATACGCATTATTTTAATCGGAAAAGTTTCGATACGAAAAAATATAATAAAATTCTTAAATTATAAAGCCGGATATATAAACGTAATTTATTATTACCGTTACGAAATTATAAAAAACTAAATATATATCCGCTAAAAAAATTATTCCGTAAAACCGAAAAAGTTTGTTTATAAAGTTATAAAAAAATATAATTTTAAAAAGCCGTTAATTAATTTTCTGCTAAAAAAAAATAAGTTTTAAAATATATATAAATATATATTTACAAATTTAATAAATATAATTAGTTACAAAAATATAAAATACGTTTCGTTATACGAAATAATTAAGAACTTAAAAACTTTTTTAATAATATATACGTATTTATTTTAATTAAAAAATTATTACGAATTTTAATCGTTTTTATAGTTAAATTCGATTTAAAGTTCGAATAATATAACGTTATAAACGCTTTTATTAATATAATTTATTTTATTAAATATTTTTAAAAATACCTTTAAAATATTTATAATATAATAAAAATTTTTAATTAAAAAAATTTTATTATGGTAAAAAGATTTTATTAAAATATTTAAAAAGTTAAAACTTAAATCTATTTTTTATAAACCTTATTATTTTATTTATTAAAAAAAAGATTTTTTTATAAACGATATTATTACGGTTTACTATAAGAAAAATTAAGGTACCGTCGATTAATTAATTTAATAAATACGGTAACGGTATATTTTTATAAAAAATAAAAATTTATAATAATTTTTCGTTATCGAAATAATTAAAAATAAACTTAATAAAAAAATTTAATTATTTTAATTTAATTTTTAAAGAAAATTAAATAATTTTTTAAATACGTTAATAACGGACGTTAAATTATTACTAAGTTTTAATCTAGTTTATTTAAATTTTATTAATAAATATTAAAAAAAAATCGGTTTTATTTTATACGTAATAATTAATATACGACCAAATATAATTTTTACGGTATTTAAATTTACCCGATTTAATTTAAATTTTAATAATATATATTATAAAATTATTAATCGAATTATTTTATATTTAATCGGAACTAAAATATTAACGTTATAATTCGGGGATAAAAATTTATTAAATATTTAAAACGATACCTTTTCCGTAAATAATACGATCGACCGAAAAAATTCTTAAATTTACGTTATAAAATTATTTAAAAAAATAATAAAATAACGGACGAATAAATAAAATATAATAATTATTTTTATAACAGAAACGGAATTATTATTTTTTACGTATATTATAAAAAAAAATTATTTTATTTTCGATAAATTAAAAAATTAAAAATCGGTTTAAATATAAAACTTTTAAATATATAATATAATATATAATAAATTATATAATTTATTAACATTAACGTAACCTTTTTTTAAACGAAATTATAATACGTAAATATATATAATTATTAATTTCGATAAACCGTAAAAAAAAATATAATTAAGGTAAATATACGTTTATGGATAATATATTAATTAATAAATTAATAAAAACTTTATTACGTAAATTTTTTAAATATTTTAAAAAGTAATTAAAATTAATAAATATTATAAAAATCTTAAACTAACGGAAAAAGATTTTAAAAGTTATTTTAAATAAAATATTAACTAATTAAGAAGATTTAATCGCCGGAAAAGAGGTAAAATAAATAACTGCGGCTTTAGGGAGTAATAAAGGGTGACAGTTAACGCCGCGACTGCGTCGAGGCGTTAAGGGGGTGTGTCATCTAGCAGGGGGTGCGTTAGCATTCCATATACGGAAAGGTTCCCTCTGATCGGACCATATATGTTCCGGGGACAGATTACATTAAAGTGCGGTGCGCGTTCTAAAGCGCCTGCAACTAATCATGCAATACAACACAACTGATGACCCCTATATCTGACATAACTTGATATCAGGCCTCATTTTTGAGGTTTTGTTATTTCTGTAGATACTTTTCTAATTGGGTTAGCGCGGTACCTGAAGCTACGGTTTTTTTTACAGCTGCGCCGCGGGCGCAGCACCAACCTCAAAAATGGGGCCTGATCTTAATGAGGTAATATTTCGGATACTGCTCATACCTCCAGGTGGATGTATGACAGGTTCGTTACATCTAACTAATAGTTTTTTAATACGGCCAAGGTCGTAGCGATAATGGTCTTCTGTCCATATCCGGGTTTATGGCGTTTTATTTAAAAAACGTTTCCGTTATAACGTTTATTTCGAAAGCAAATTATGTTTACTTAACCCTTACGTAACATTATTCCGCTTTTAATCTTTTTCCGTTTTTTTATTAATATAATTTTAAGCCATTTTTTTAATTTTTTAAAGCTTTAATATATAACAGGTTCGTTATAATATGTTAGTTAACAAGGGTACCCTAGCACCCTAGCACCCTATATACGGAAAGATTCCCTTTAATCGGAATATATATGTTCCGTGGACAGATTATATTAAAGTACGGCACGCGATTTAGAACGCCTGCAACTAATTATGCAATACAACACAACTAATGTCCCCTATATCTGACAGGCACCTATTGCAAAACCTAGGTGGTCATTTGTATGGTTGCTTAGATAGGTTTGGGAAAGAAGCCTTCGACGCCGACTAAGACTCGAAGACGTGCCCTATTCCACCGGATAAGAATAATCCCAGGGAATAAACGACCATTCAAGCGGCTAGCGAAATTAAACTCGGTTAAGGTTTTACCGTATTTGTCGCAGAATAGGGGTCACTTGCTTAGTTACCAAGCCCCAGGGAAGTGCATTCGCCCCACAGCAACGCTATTATGGGGCTCCCAGAGTATATATAAAACTTCCTAACCACCACTTTTTAATTTCCGAATTATCCATAATAATTTACGCTTTTTATACTTTATATAACTTTTTCCCGTAATTAACCTAATTATAACAATTATAAGCCCGGTATTTTAATTACGTAAAATAATTACGGTTAAGTTAATTATAACCTTTTTTATTTATTAATTAAAATTTTCGTTTAAAAATTTTATTATTTAAATATGTCGGATAATTTTATTTTAAAGGACGTAATCCTTAAGGATTATTTTAATTACCTTACTTAATTTCTTTTATTACGATTTAATACTTTTTTATACGGTATTTAATATTTTATTAATTTTGATATATTTAGCATAAATTATTTTACGAACCTTTATAAACTTTTTACGCTTAAATAATATATTATAAAAATAAACGTTTAAACGAAAAAATAATTCGTAAAAATTTTAACTTTTTAACAAAATTTATACGAAAATTAAACTTAATATAACTTTATTCCGGTAAAACTTAAAGAAAAAATTTCCGAAAAACTTAAAAAAAAATATAAATTTAATTTTAAGTTTTTAATAAAAAATAACCGGAAAAAATTACGAAAAATTTTTAAATTAAACGTAAATTAACGTAATAATTAAAAATTAAATTCTTAAAAATATTTAAATTATTTTAATTATTTAAAAAAAATTACGATTTAAAATTTATTTAAAAAATTAAAAAATTAATTTATATTTTTAAAATTAAATATTATTACGATAATACGTAAAAAATACCGTAAAATTATACGTTTAATTAAAATAAGTTATATAAAATTTAATTAATAATATTAAACTTAATTTTCGGCTTATATTTAAATAAAAATATATAATTTTTAAAAAATTTAAAACCCGTTTATTATAAGAAGTTTCTTATATGCCGTAAAAAAATAATTCGCATTTAATTAAGGGTAAAAAAAATTAATTAATTTTATCCGGAATAATTTTTTTAATAAGTTTATAATAATTTTAAAAAAATTTAAAACTTAATTTTCGGCCTCATATTACGAAAATAAATTAAAAGCCGAAATTAAAAATTTTAAAATCTTTATTATTATATTATATAAATTACTTTCCGAATCGAAATTAATTCCGTATCTTAAAATAAATTTTTTTTTATTAAAAATGCTTAAAAACGGAAATAAATATTTTTACTTAATTACGTTAAATAAAATCCATAAATAAAAATTTATTAATTATAATATTTTATATTTTACGATTATAAAAATATTTATCCGAAAGTTTTATTAATTTAATTAAAGAAATTTAAATATAATCCGAAAACGTTTTAAATATAATAAGTAAAAAAAATTCCGGAATAACCTTTTAAAATTCCTTAAGTAAAAAAAATTAATCCGGAAAGTTATAAAATAATTAATATTTAATATTAGTACGTAATTCGGAAATATTATTATTACATTAATCGATTTATATACCTTAAATGCCGTTAATTTTATTTTAAAGATTTATATTATTATTTATTTCGGTAAATACTTTTTATCAAAATTTACCTTAATCGATAATTATGGGATAAAGCATTTAATAAATATTAAAAACTTTTTTATCCTTAATTTTTTCGTCCTTAATACTATTAAGGAAATAATAAAAATAAGTACGTTTTCGTTACCGATTAATAATACGGAATAAAAAATAATTAACGGATTATTATTTAAAATTTCGGAAAAATTAAAACATAATTTTATTTTTAGTAATATGGTAATAATAAAAGGTTTTTATATTAATATCGTTTCGGAAGTTTTATTAAAAAAAAATTAAAATTTAATATTATAACTTAAATTATTATTTTCGGTAAAAAGAAATTAATAAAAATATTCTTATTACGAAATTCGTTTATATATATAACTTAATTTTCCTTTAATATAAACTTATATCCTTTTATTCGAATATTTTACCGGTAATTTAATAAAATTTAACGGGTATATTAATATTTTTAATAATTAATAAAAAAAAAACCGGAAACCGTAAAAATAATTAAGAAATTATTTACGCCCCCGTATAAAAATAAAGGATTTTTAATACCTTAAATTTAAGTATTTAAAACTTATAATATTAAAATCGTTCGTTAAAAACATTAAAAACGTTATTATTACCGGAACGAAACGTTTTAAATATAAATATTATATTCGTACGTACGTTTTATAAGTAATTTTAAAACGTTTACTTTAAAGCCGAATTTTTAAATTTTTTTAATACATAATTTAGGATTATTTCGATTATTTCATAAATTATAATAATTTTAAATAACTTTTAAAAATTAAAAATAAATATAATAAAAGGTTTTTCGCTTTTTTAATAATTAATCGTTTTTAAAAAATAACGTTCCGTATTATTAAAAATTTCGAATATTAAATACGTAAATAATATAAATTCCTAATTTATAAAATTAAGTAAAATAATAATATTAAAACGATCGTAATAAATAAACTTATAACTTATTAAATATAATATATTAAAGAAAAATTAAACTTAAAACGTTTTTTCCATATATTAAAAAACCTATAAAAAAAGCGAATAAATAAGTTAAAAGCTAATTAATAAAACTTTTAAAATAAAATTAAAAACGAATTTTTTAAAAAACCTTTAATTTAAAGTAACAAAAATAATTACGTAATTTTATAATATAAACCGGAATTATGTTTACGATTTACGTTTACTTAATAAAATATTCGTTCGTTAATTTAAATAATATTTCCGTTAATATAATTTTACCGTAATTAATATAACTATTACGGACTTTAAATTTAATTAAATTAAAATTTTCGTAAACGGCATACGAACGTATCCGTTAATAAAAAAACAAAAAGCAAAAATAAAAAGGTAAATACAAAAAATAAAACCGAAAATTTATATCGGTTATTTGGTAAAATACCGAACTTTTAATATTTACCGAATATAAGTACCCGAATTCCGTAAGGTTATTATTACGCGTAATATTAAATTTAACGAAAAAAAATTTATAAACCAGAAACAAAAAAAAACGTTTGTTTTAACCATAAGCCGGAAGTTCGTTAAAAAATTATATATCTTCAAGAAATTAATTAAAAAAAATCCGGTTTTCGATATATTTAACGCATAAAATAATCTTTATATTAATTATAGCATTCCAAAAATTACAAATAATTTTATTTCCGAATTAAACTTAACGGGTAACTTACCGGAAAGTTAAAATTCGGAAATAAAAAAACGTTTAAATAAAGCTGGAATTAATCGTAAATTTTTAACCCCTAAAGATATTTTTAATCCGGAAAATAAAATCCAAAAAAACGTTTAAAAAAACGAAAGTTAACTATTCGTTAAACCTTTTTAACCGTTAGCTGAAAAAATTAAGCTTACGGAATTTTTGTAAGCTAATAGCGAAAAAAAAGGTACGGAAAAAACCTTCCAGAAAATGCATTTAACGGGATATATAAGTAAATTAACTAATTCGCTTTTATTTAAAGTTAAATTCAAAATTCTAATAAATAAGGAAAATACCGGTAATTAATAAAACCTTACCCTTAAAATTCCTAAATTAAAAGAAAATAAAGGAAAATAACCGTAAGTATTTATTTATAGAAATAATAAACTACGAAAAAGATAAAATCTTAATAATAAAACCGAAAGCAGTAACGTTCGTTCGGTAAACGTTACCGTAATTTATAAAAATAATAAAATCTATTTAACCTTAAATCGAAATTAGAAAAAGGTTACTTATTTATTCTTTTTATTACAGTATATAATAAAATAAGGATACGAAAAGTTATATATTTTCTATATAATAATTACGGTAAAAGTGCCATAAAAAAAGTAAAACGGTTTAGTATTATATTTAACAAAATAAAGATTTATAAGGATTAGTTAAAACTTAAACTACCGAAATATTAAAAAGATTTCGAAAAGTACCTTTTAAAAAACGCCTTTAAAAAAATATTTTAAAAAAATCGTAACGTTCGTAAAACGCGGGATATAAAAAAAATACCGATTATATAAAATAAATTTAAATTAATTCCTTTTAAATAAATATTTATATATAAATTTGATAAAAATAATTAGCTAAAACGTTATAAATTACGTATTTATATATATAACGATTTTTAAAAAACCGACTTAATTATTAATATATACGTTATTACGTTCGTAATTAAATTTTTTATAATAATTATAATTATAATTACCGAATAAAACCTTAAAGCCCGTTAATACGAATCGAAAAAGCATTTTTAAACGCTTTTCAGAAAAAATATCTTATAATTACTTACGATTTTTTAAACGGCTTTAAAAAAAGCGGTATATATATAAAACTAGCAAACGCCTTATATAAGCTTAAAAATTTGCTTTTATTATAATATCAAAAATTTTTTATTACTTTATAAAAATTAAAATTTATTTTATTTCCAAAAAAACCGTATTTGTTTTATAACGAATAACGTATAATTATTTTTATATTTTTCGTAAACGATTTAATTTTTTATTACCAAAAATACCGATCCGGAACCAATTAATTAATCCTTAAATTAAACGGAACGTATAAACTTAAAAATTAAAACGAAATAAGTTAATTTTTCGGTATTTAAATAATCCGTAATAAATTAAAAAAATAAATTACCTTAATATATAATTTTTATATCGAAAAAATCGTTATTCGCTTTAAGTTAATAAGTAACATATACGTACCATTAATTTTTTTAAAAATTAAAAAGTTTATTTTTAATAACGGAATAATTTTTAAGGAATAAATTAAAAGTTATTAAGAACGTATAAATTTTATCTTATATACCGTAATAATAATCCGTTTAAACGTAACCTTCGTTATATTCTTATTATTAAAATTCTTAATTAACTTATTAATTAAACATATTAAAACTGTTAATAAAGTAATCCGTTACCTTTATTATATACGTTTTCTGATAATCGTATACGGGGGTACGAATAAAAAAACCTAAGTTTTATTAATCGTTAAAAATATATTATTTATTAATAACCTTAAAACGTAACATTTTTCCTAAAGTTATATAATAATCCTTTTCGGAAAATTAATCGTATAAAAAACGGCATATTAAATAACGGCAACGATCTTTATAACAAAAATTAAATTATTCGCGTTAAAATATACGGTTAAAAAACCATAACTTTTAAACGCTTATTCCGAAATTTTAAGTTAAAACTAAATCAAACCTAGAAAATTTTTTACGATAATTAATAGACGATTAAATTAATAATAAAAAAACCCGAAAAAATTTATAATCGATTACGTTACGTTAATATACAAAATATATAATTATAACAAAAATAATTCCGGGAATTATTTAACGTAATTTACTTATTTATAATTAAAATATTTATTAATAACTTAACGAAAATTTTCCCCAAATAAGAATTTAAATATTTTAAGTTATTTCTTAACTTATAAAACTTACGGCAAATAAACCCGGAAAATCGTAAAAATAAAAAAAATAATAAATAATATTTTATTAAATATTAGGCCTTAAGAACGAATTTTCCTTAATAACTAAAAAAGAAAAAAAAATAAGGAAACCATTACTGCTATTATTATTATTAAGACAGAAACAGATCGAAAATTTACCTCATAAGGGCCAGAATTTGCATATATACGGCAGCAGGGCTACCGGCAGGTACGACGCCAGCGGCAGAAACGGCCGTAACATTACCGGCAGGCGTAACCTTTTCTTTTTCCTTTTTTGTTCCCTTTAGGAATATACGAACTACCGTACGAAAACGGTCCATTTTTTACAATTACGGTTAATACCTTTTTTCAAGCGCAAAAAAAAAATAAGTAAAAGAAAATATATATACGGTAAAAGGCGTTATTTTCGAACGTTTTTATAAGGCGTATGTTACAGCACAGGAACAGGGGTTCCTATCTTGGAGAAACCTGTCCTCAGGGCCTGGCGTAAGCTCCAGGCGGCTAAACTTCGGAACTGGAAAAGTTTGGCTTTTCCTGCCAAAACCTAAGTAATTTAAGTAATTTAAATAATCTGCCGGATTACTTAAATTATATAAATCTTAAATATATTTATTATATTTCGAAATGGATATATAATAATCGGTTTTTTATTATAAATAATATTTATTTAATTTCGTTCTTTAATTATTAATTTAAATTTTTAACCGGAAATAATTATACCGTTTTTTAATTAAGGGAAAAATCCGTAAATTTTTTTAATAAATACTTTATTTATTATATTATTATTATTTATAAATTAAAAACCTTTATTTCGGATATTATTTATACCTTTAAATAAATATATAATAAGTTCGTTATATTTTAATAATTTTTTAATTAATAATTAACGAATAATTTAAAGTTTAATTAAATATAAACTTTATTAAATTTAATAAAAATGATATTATAAAATAATATTTAACAAATAAATAATATATTTAATTTCCGTTATTAATTAATAAAAAATTAATAACCGGATTATATAATTTACTTTTTATTAAAAAAGTTTTTTAATTAATTAATAATATATTATTAAAAATTATTAAAATTAAAGGCCAAAAAAAACTTTCCTTTTTTTAATAATAATTAACTTCCGTTTTTAAGAAAATAAAGGAAATTATTAAAATACGATCCGAAAAGTTAAATTACGAAAAAAAAGTTAAAAAAGTTTTTACCGTAAATACGGAAAAAAAAAAAAGTTTATAATTAACTAACGATTAAATTTTATAACCGAAAAAATCGTAAAATTTTAAAAAAAAATATTAAATTTGCTTAATAATTAAAAAAAGTTTTCGTTATATTAAGGATTATTTTTTATTTAAAAATTTTTATACCTTTTTTCGAAATATTTATTTTTTATTTATAAATTTTTATCTTTTTATTATTTGGCCGAAAACAAAAAAAAATTATACTTTTTTTTACTTATTATAAAATATTTAATATTAAAAGTTATAAATTTATTATCCTTAAACTTTATAATAAATTTATTAATATAAAAAGATTTTTAATTAAAATTAAATTTTATTTTAAGTAATATAAAAATTTTTTAACGGAAAATTACCAGAAAGTTATAATTATTTTTTAATTATTTGTTAAAAAAATATTCGATTAATTCGAATCCATTTTTAATAATTACTTAATATATTTTTCCGATAATTATTTAAATATTATTAATTATATTTTTGGTAATTATAAATATTTTAAAAAACGGATATAAATTTTATACGAAAATACCGATAAATAATAATATATAATTAAAAAAATATACGATTTAAAGTAAATTACGTTTATTATAAAATACGTAACCGAATTTAATCGATTAATAATTATTTTTAAATTACCAGAAAAAATATTATTTTTTTTTTTTTATAACGGCTTAAAAAAATAAATTAAAAACGAAATATTTAAAGTTTTAAAAAAAAATCCTTTAAAAAATATGTTAATAAAGTTATTATTTTTAATTAACATACTTTTAATCGATACCTTAAAAGGAAAAGTACCAGTAAACGAAATAATAATAAACGTTTTAATAATAATAAAAAATTAAAAAATAAATTTTAAAAAGAAATTAATATTATTTTAACGAAATTTAAAAAAAATAAATCCAAAATTAAATATTTTAATTATAGCAAAAAGGGCCATTTTAAAAATAAATATTATTTTTTACCGAAAAAAAAATCCTTAAAAAAATTATTAAAGAAATAAAATTTTTTAATTTAAAAAAAAAATTCGTACAGCCGAACGAAATATAAATAACGAAAATAAAAATAAAAAAAAAATAAACGTTACTTTCGTTAATTAAGAATTTATTATTATTATAATTAATAAGGTTAAAAATAACGACTTAAATAATAAAAATTGCATTATTTATAAAAATGCTATAATTAAAACTTATAAATATTATTTAAAATAAATAAACTTTAAAATAATTATTACGTTAAAATATATTTATTATTTCGATATATAAAAATATAAAATATATAACCAAAACGGTTAATTACGAAAAAATTTCGATAACCATAAATAAATACTTTCCGAATACTGCATTTTTTCCGAATATATAATATATCCTAAATCGGCAAATAATTATAAGTTTTTATATTTTATTATTTATTACGATTATAATTATTTTATTTATTAATAAGTTAAAAAAAATAATAACTTTTAATTAAAATATAACAAAAAAATATTTACAAAATTATATAATAAATATAAATACATAAAAACCTTTTAATGGCCAGATTATTTTAAATTTTGTTACCTATATCCCGAATTAAGCTAAAACCAAAAGGCTATAATATAAAGATATTTATATTATACGCTAATATTATACGATAAATATAACTTTTTAGCTATAAAAGTACCCCTTTCGGAAATTTACCTTTTTAACCCGATAATTCATAAAAAATAAAACTTAAAAAAAAGCCATAAAAAAATAATTATCTTTAAATACCAGTTCGGTAATAAAAAATGGTTTAAATATATAAATAATTAATATACTAAGTATATAATTAAAAAAATACGTAAATAAAAACGCCTTTTAACCCTTAAAATATATTAATTAAAAAACGATAAAAGTTTTCGAAAATAAAATACCAAAAAACCTTTATATATAAAATCTTATATAAAATAAAGAAAAAAATATAAAATTAAATCGAAATCTTTATTTATTACGGAAATAAAACGTTTTATGTTATAATTAATTCCGAAACAAAAAGAAATTTTATTTTCCTTAAAGTAACCGAAAGGTATAAAATTTCCTAAAAATATAAATAATAATTTTATAAATTACGAACGGTTAATAAAAACTTATTTATTTACGATAATAACCGAATTTTTAAAAAAACCGAAAAATTTACCATTTAAATATAAAAATATTTAAAAAAAATTATTTTCGATATAATTAACATTTTAGGATACGATATTATCTTAAAAATACCATAATTATATTTTAATAACCTTTATATTAACTAAAAAAAATAAAAATTTTTATAAAATAATTTAAAAAAAAAATTTTATAAAATTTATTATATAATATAAAAAATTAAAGTTTTTAACCTTTTAATAATAATACTTCCTAAATATCGACGATTTAAAAAATTATTTAAAAAACGTATTCGAAAAAAATTATTTAAATATAATTAATAAAATTATAAAATTTTTATCAAAAAAAAATATTACCCAAAACTTTATTAAATTTATTATATAAATCCCGAAAAAACAAAAGTTTTTTAAAAAAATTTTTAAAAAAATTTAGCTAAAAATTATATCCAAAAATCTAAATTACCCGTAGGTTACCTTATAATTATAATACCAAAAATAAAAAACGATAAAATTAAAATCGATAAAAATAAAGATTTAATATACTAACGAATTTATAATTACTGTTAATTAAACGATATTACCGTAAAAAATAAATATCCTTTAATATTAATAAATATTATAAAAGAAAACGTTAATAAAATTAAATAATTTACGGTATTAAACTTATTAAATAATTATTACCTAATTAAAATAACTAAAAGCGAAAAATAAAAAACTGTTTTTAAAATAATTTATGGATATTACGAATACCGGATTATACCTTTTAAGTTAATTAACGCCTTAATTAGTTTTTAATATATATTTATAACCATTTTACGCAAATTTTTAAACCGATTTATATTCGTTTATTTAAACGATATTTTTATTTATTTAAAAATTTTAAAAAAATATAAAAAGTACGTTATTTAAGTATTAAAAGTTTTTAAAAAAGTTAACTTATTAATAAACGCAAAAAAAAACGTTTAATATACCTAAAAATTAAACTTTTTAAATTTTATTTTTATTTTTAAATAAATTTAGATTTAAAACTTTAAATTAAAAGTAATTAAAAAATAACTTATTTCCGATAAAATTATTATTACCGATATCTACAAATTTTTGGAATTTATTAATTACGTACGGCATTTAATAAAAAATTACGGCAAATTTATTAATCCTTTAATTAAGCTTATTACGAAGGAATATATAAAAAAAAAATTTAAGCTTTTTCGGAAAACCAAAAAAACGTTCTAAACGTTAAAAAACGTAATTATTAATAAATTTATCGTATAATTACCGGATCCAGATAAAAAAAAACGCTTAAAAATAAATACGTCGAATTATATATTAAGTATTATCTTAAAATAACAAAAAAATAATAAATAATATCTTATAACGTATTATTTTAAAGTATTACGAAATATAAAACTTAAATACCCGATTTATAACAAAAAATTATTCGTTATTATTAACGTTTTAAAAAAATAAAAACTTTTTTTTAATAAAATTAAAAAATTATTTAATATTTATTCCGATTATAAAAATTTTACTTATTTTATAACGATTTAAAAATTAAATAAACGTTACGAAAATTAAATAATTTTTTTATCCAAATTTAACTTTAAAATTTATTATATTAAAAGCAAAAAAAATATCCAAACGGATATTTTAAACCGAAAAAAAAATTACGACTTTAAAATTTTTAAACGATATATATAAATATTATATCATAAAAACGATAAAATAATATAATTATACGTAACTTTAAAATAATTTATTCCAAAAAAATTAACTTAATTTAAAAATTTTTATAATCCGGAAAAACGAAAAAAAATTAAATAACTAAAAAAAAATAATAAAAATTAATTATTATTTCGCGGTAAAATTTATATCTTTTATTAATAACAAAAAAAGTTCGTCCGGAAATTTTACGAAAACCCTTTATATAAATATTAAAAAATATTTAAAATAATTAAACGATTTTAAAAAAAATATAACTTTCCAAAATTCTGTTAAATAATTAAATAAGTAATTAAAAATTATAATATTTATAACAAAATTAAAATAATCCGTTATAAACCGTATAATTTATTATAATTTACAAAAATACTTAATAAAATATAAAATATTATAACTTAAAATTTTATTATTAATTTCCTTATATCGAAAAATTCCGTTACCGAAATTAAATACGATATAATATAAATAATTATTAACAAATTTACCAAATATAAATATTTTTTACCTTTTAAAAAAATTATAACGGCAAAATAATTAATTTATACCTTTATCCGATATTATTTCGATAAATATAAAATATTAAAAAAGGTTATTTTTAATTAAAATAATCTTTTTATATCTAAATTCGGTATTAATTTTTTTAAACGAATTAATATTAAATTAAAGTTTTTTATAACTTATTACTTTTAAACGAATAATTAAACGGAATAATTAAATCAAATTTTGGAATAATATTTTTAAAATTATATTAATTATTAATAAAATAATTAAGTTAAATTTTTATTATTTATATAAATAATTTATAATACGTTCGTTAACGAAAATATAAATATATTACTTTATATAACCGTATATAAATATAATACGATAATTTATTAACCGAAATAATTAATATATAAAGTATTAATTATTATTATTATAATTTTACGAACGGAAATAATAATAATAAAAATCGAAATAATATAAACCAAACTTTAAATTAAATTATAATTTTTATAATAAAAAATAACTTAATATTATAATAAAAAAAATTAAAAAATTAATTTTAACGAAAAAAAATAAAATTTACTTATTACGTTAAAAATAAAACGCGACGTTAAACTTTTTTTAAATTAAAACGAAAAAATTTAACGATAAATTTAATTTTAAAAAATTTAATCCGTTTAAAATTAAAAAAGTTATTTTAAAAATTAACTATAAATTATTACTACCCAAAACCATAAAAATATACCTTATATTCCATATTTCCTTATTAAAACCAGCCCTAAAAAACGTCCCGTTCGAAAAAAAACTTGAAATCGAAAAAAACGATAACGAATATAAAATCGAAAAAATATTAAACTTTAAAATAATTAAAAATAAAATTTAATATTTAATTAAATAAATAAATTACTTACTTAAAAATAATATATAAGAATTATTTAAATATTTAACGAATACGATAAATCTGGTTAAGGATTTTTATCGGCAAAATTTTAACCGACCGTTTTTAATACGGCCAAAATCGCGGACGATAACGGTTTTCCGCCTAAATCTAAACTTTCGGCGTTCTAGCCGAAAAAAATAAACGTTTTTATTATAACGTTTATTTTAAAATTAAATTACGCTTATTCCGTTTTTATACGACGTTATTTTTTTTTTTAACCTTTTTTAATTTTTTTATTAATTCCGTTCGAATTTTTTTTTTAAAATAACGATAACCTTTTTTTTTAAAATATTTTATTAAAAATGCAACCGTTTTAAACGGTTAAATAAAATAATTAAATTTTTTTCCATTTCGTATTATTTTTTTTATAAATAATTATATTTTTTTTTAATTTTTGATAAAAAGTTTATTTTTAATACGTTATACGTTAAATGTTACCGACGAATATAATAATTATAACTTAAAATATTTATTACGTAAAAATATTTAATTTCCTTAAAATAAATATAATTCGAATAAGGGTTAATTTATAAACCAAATTTTTTAATATTTTTTATACGAATAATATAAAAAATTTTTTGGTATAATTACGGTTTTTTTTTTCTTTTTTAATTCGATTTATTATAATAAAGTTAATTAAAAAATTACCTTTTTAACAAAATAAAAAAAATACTTACGGTTTTTATCTTTAAAATAAAAATTTTTAAAAAAGAAAAATAATATTATAATACAGGAATAAAAGTTCTTATCTTAAAAAAACCTGTTTTTAAAACTTGGCGTAAGCTTTAGGCGGCTAAATTTCGGAATTAAAAAAATTTGGTTTTTTTTGCCAAAATTTAAGTAATTTAAATAATTTAAATAATTTACCGGATTACTTAAATTATATAAATCCCAGATATATTTATTATATTTCAAAATAAATATATAACAATCGGTTTTTTATTATAAATAATATTTATTTAATTTCGTTCTTTAATTATTAATTTAAGCTTTTAATCGGAAATAATTATACCGTTTTTTAGTTAAAGGAAAAGTCCGCAAATCTTTTTAACGAATACCTTATTTATTATGCTATTATTACCTGCAAATTAAGAACCCCCATTTCGGATACTGCTTATACCTCCAGATGGATATATAACAGGTTCGTTACAGCGTACCGTAACGAAACGGATAACGGTAAGGTTATAATTAATAGTTAACTAAGGAAAAAGTTTTCAAAAAATAAAGAAAATACGTATATTTACGTATAGGTATATCCGGAGGCATAATGCCAGTAACGATTTTCTACGGCAGCGTCGAAATATTCGCCCGTAAAACGGCCCGTAAGCGCGGAACGCAGGCAGCCTAGGCAGGGCATAGTACGGCGAATGCTATACGCAGGACGTACGCGCGGGGGACGCGCGGAGGTCGCGGGGACCGCAAAAGCTACGGGAAGAACGGACGCAGGCGATACCTTAGGCTCCGGCGCGGAAGGAACGGTAGCAATAGCGGCGTCGGCGGCAGCGGTAGCGGCAGCGGCGGCAATACGCGCGGTACGAACCGCGCAAACGCGCGTAACGGTAGCGCGCTGGACGTAAAAAGGTATTCTGAAATTACCATTAGCGAATCTGTATAAGGGTACTTAATAATAACGCATATTTACGTTATTATTATTAATAATATTATTATAATAGTTAAAATTATTTATTAATATATTTAAAAGTTTATAATACGCGTAACATATACGTAAAACGTAAGAAAAAATATTTACTTTTAATAATAATAATAATAATAATAATAATAATAAATAATATTTACGTTAATTTTACGATTACCTTTTTTTAGCTTAAAATATTTACGAATTTATTATTTAAACCGAAAAAAAAAATTTAACATTATAACGTTAATAATTTAATAGATAAATTAACGCGTACGTAATATACGGACTTACTTTTTGTTACCTGTTACCATAAACGATAAAGATAAAAAAAACCTATTAATTTCCTTTTTTAATTTACTTAATATACGTATATATAACTTACCCTTTTGTTATTATACTTATTATTTATAATTATTTATACGTTTTCGTTAATTACGCCATTTTTTTATTAATATATTTATTTAGGGATTAAATAAAGTTGCAATGGGCAGATTTAAGGAAGCATCTCCCTCTTATCTGGAGGGTATGTCGCAGAATAGGGGTCACTTGCTTAGTTACCAAGCCCCAGGGAAGTGCATTCGCCCCACAGCAACGCTGTTATGGGGCTCCCAGAGTATATATAGAGCTTCCTAGCCACCACTTTCTAGTTTCCGAATTATCCATAACAATTCACGCTTTTCACACTCTATGCAACCTTTTCCCGCGATCAGCCTAACTGTGACAGTATTAGAGACCGCCTTTAACAAGATAGTAATGCATCGCTTTTACGTCAACTTCAAGATCATGCGAGACAGACACTCCAGATATGAATTCCAGCATTTGATTTATCCGTTGCGATTCGAACACTCCCGGCACTTGTTTTTTCGCAGTTCTACAGAACCCCCTCTCCACCCCTTGATCCAAATCCTTTCCACGTAACCTACGTAACAACCTTTCCTATCACCACGCCGGCATCATCGACGCTTTTGAACGACTATGACAACGTCCAGTTCTCTTTATACCACGGTCAGTGAATACATCATACGACCAGGACTGAATAGACTCCAAGACGGTTTTGCCAAAATTCTTCTATCACCACTGCCTAGGGCGGCATGGTTCGCCATGTCTCGCCACAAATCGCTGCTGTCCTCACGACTGGACAAACCCATATCCGGCCGGACGTACCCAGCCGCGAACCTCCTATACTTCCCTACGCGGCCGCTGTTTATACGTAGTCTATATAGGTAGACATTAATTACACCAGCTCATTAGAATTTATCATCCCGTTTACCATCCACTTCACCGTCGTATTTCTCGAAATATGACCCGAAGCGTTCAAAGCGTTCTGCTTAATTCAGTCTATATATCATATCTCAAGCCCCCTTTCCCCAGGTGGCATGTGTCTATGGCGCCGGTGTCGTCCTCGGCCAACATACCTGCAGGCGGGGTGCCCTCTCTCCTCCCATCCGTGACAGTAAAGGCAGTAGAAACTTTCAGAGCAGAGGCAAGTCAGTATCCGGTAATTCTAGATGGCAACGGCATCCATACGACGGCGGTACTTACATGCCTGAGACCCAGCATTCCGCGTAACCAGGAATACCATGGAACACGTGTTGGACGCCGGTTGTTAAAACCAGCTTCTTTCCGCCCACGTCTTTCCGTGACCCGTATAGCTTCAAAAAGACCATCTCCGCGCTGCTTGACGCTCTCGATCACGGTGTTTTCAGCCGCGATGGAGCCGTATCGCCGGAAGTCAGCCCTGGCTGCGGCACGGAACTGTTCGGTGTTGCGATGGTCCCAAGTGGGCATAGTTTGCATGCGCCTGCTCTCCGCGTTTCGGCACTTGCCCGAATCGAACAGCACGATCGAGTGGTCCTGGCCGACGATGGAGGAAGCGACGCTCAGGCCGGCGGGGCCGCCGCCGATGACGACGATGTCGTACTCGGTAGCCACGGTATCTATGATAGGATGTGAGGTTCGACGGAAGGTTTTGAATAGGCTGGTGGCAGGCAAAGCAAAAGGGGGGCGATGCCGCGAAGGGCTTATGTAACAAGCCGAGCGTTCAACCTTGAATACGGGTATGGGAACCCCATGTTCCGTCCGCGTTCCGCCGCCCAAGGCCACCCCAGTTTTCAGTTTTCCGGTGTCAGTATATTACGTAGCTTGCAGGTTTTCGCTAGCTGCTAGTTGTCGGTCCTCGGGGCCCCGTCAGCAAGCAAGGGGTTAACGAACCTGCATCCAGGCCAAGTGTGTCGGTGATATATCACGGCTCCCTGGACCTCCTGCGCTGGGCGGATAGAAGCACCATCTCCAGTTCTGATTCGCAACGGCACCTGCATTGTGGTTGTTGGACCGGTTTATTTCCCTAACGGCAACCGTCCTAACCACAGGGGCCCCGACAATCATACGCACTGGCCTCACCGGTGGCCAGGTATCTAGGCTAAAAAATGCTTCCTTTTCGTAGTAACACCAGAACGAGATATTATACTGCTTTACACATTATTTTAACGATTTGCTCTTTTCGGTTAAGGGGTAGGCCACGGTAGAATCTGAAAATTCTGAACTGGATAGACTGGCACATACGGCCGTAGCAAAGTGGCAATACACCTTAAAGATGGATCAGATGATAATACAGTTTCATTGAGTTTGGTGTTGGCGGTCTTGGCCCCGTCTATGTGTTTAGCTGCCAGGTCTTTCGTATACATGGATCGATGGGGGGGTGGTGGTGGTACAGAGGGCTGATTCCCTCTCCGTTTCCGCGTTTCCAAAAACCAGCGGACCCCTTTCTACCTTCTAGTGTCTAATCCGATGCCTAGATAGATAGATCCCCCGGTATGTGTGTTTTCTCTATAGTAATACAATGCGGTGTAAATTTCTATCACTTCTGGCGCTTCAGCGTCTTCACCGCCATGTCCACTAGGCCGTCTTTCGCCTCGCTGTCTGGGAAGTTGTCCAGGGCCGCGATGGCCCGCTGCGAGTAGTCCTCGGCCAACGCCCTCGTCTGTTCTATTCCGTCGCTCTGGAGGACGAACTCGCGTGCCTGTTTTGCCGTTAGTGGGAGGTCACTTAGGAGATATGCTTGGGTTATAGTCGGTAGCCCCTTACTCTCTGAGCATCGCCCTCCTGCTCGAACCCCCTGCCCACCAACGGGCCCAGCGCCGGATTCGTCTTCCACGCAAAGAGGAGCGGGGCAGTCGCGAGCCCCAGCTCCAGGTCGGCACCGGCCGGCTTCCCCAGGTCCTCGCCCGTCTTCGTGTAGTCCAGCATGTCATCGACAAGCTGGAACGCGAGGCCGATGTTCTTGCCGTAGGCGTAGGCGCTCTCGACGGTGTCGGCGTCGGCGCCGCCGAGCAGGGCAGCGGCGCGGCACGACTTGGAGATCAGGCTCGCCGTCTTGAGGTAGGTCTTCCGGAGATAGTAGGCGAATATGTCCTCGGACCACCGGGGATTCCGCTCGTCGCGCGCCGTGTTCTTGAGCTGCATGAACTCGCCCTCGACGAGGTTCGCGATGACGGTGGCGAGCAGCTCCACGACCTCGGCGTTGCGCAGGCGCGCCAGGGCCACCGAGGCCCTTCCCAATAGGAAGTCTCCTGCCAGGACGGCCATCTTGTTGCCGAACTCGTAGTTCGCCGACGGCGACCCCCGGCGCGAGGTCGAATAGTCCAGCACGTCGTCGTGCAGGAGGGAAGCGGTGTGAATCAGCTCCGTGATCTCGGCCAGCCGCCGCTGGGACGGAAGGATGTCGCTATCCGTCGACTCGGACTGTGACGAGAAGCTGGAGATGGGCGTGGGGTTCACGTCGGATAGGATGTTGAGGGGGCTTATCGAGGAATTTATCGTCGTTTCAGTCGTCACCGACGAAGCGCCGGGTGCCTTGGGACATATGGCCGTCGCTCTTGACATGAGCAGGACGATTAGCGGCCGCACATGCTTCCCCTCGGCGTGTGTATAGTATTTCGCAACCCGGTCCAGCGACGGATGACCGGAACCCAGCAGCTTCCTAATATTTCCCGTCAGGAACTTCATCTCCTTGGCGACTATCCGCAGCGGGTCGATGGGCATCTCGCCCTTGGTCGCCCGATTTACCGCATTGCCAACGATGTTCTGGGCGACCGACACGGCGGCGGCCCAGGCGGAGGTCCGTCTAGGCGAGCTGTGATACGACCGGGTTATGGAGCTTATAGGTATCCTCAGGTCGAGAGAGGCGGCTCTGCGGCAATCTGAACACGGGGAGAATACTGAGGGGCGACCAGCCGTGGCCGCTAAGCGGGACGTGAGGAGCAGGGGAGCTCCGGTTCGGAGCTGCATCGCTTCCTTTTATTCCTTTTTTTTTTGTTCCTTGTCCGATCCTCGACCGACCTTTTGCTTGAGTTGGAGGTTCAGTCCGACCCAATTGACTTATGACGAACCTTATTTGACGTTATTGAAGCATTGATCGGCGGCGTTCGGGTCTTGTCATACGGAAAACGTCGGGGAGGGAAGGTTGGTGGGAAAAGCTGGGGAATATCGCGGGTCGCAAAGCCCGGTGCTGACCGGGACCCAACGTTACAAAAAAATTCATGGACTTCGATGTGCAGAAGCTCCAGTCCGGCGGGCAGTGGATCCCTATCGGTGCTTCGTGGGGTCAAGGTGGGACAGCTTCAGGGCAGCTCTTAGCGAGCTAACGCTAAGTGGCTCAACCTCGGTTGATCGGTGCCAAGAAAGTGCCGATCTCAGCATTTTGTGCAGAGCTATAGACTGTGCTTATAGTACTATAGTACTATGGTACTTTGTAGCTGCATGCTTCTTATCTTATCCAGGCTGCCCCCAGCTCCAATGCTCCTTGCTTACTTCGTACCTGTATCCAAAATACATTCAACGTAGCTGTTTCCCTGCGCCATGCTCAGCAGCAGCAGGCTCCTAAAAGATGGTGCTTCTCACGATGACGGCCTCCATGGTAGAGGCAATCCAGATATTGGGCGAAACTGCGCACTCAGATATTCTGGAAAGCGAAGAGATTAAGCCCGAATCCAAAGATGATAAGGATGGGCCGTCGCTCGAAGATGCTGCTATTGGTAAACCTATAAGTCATGGACAGATAATCGATATCTGGAAGAAACTGAAGGCGCAAGGGGACAATGATATCACTTTGGAGCGTCTCCTACGCGGTGCCACAGTCTACATACCTCCTCCACCTCCAAAACCAGAGCCGGTTCGTTGTCTAACCTGTCCCTGGCATTTGATATCGCCATAAACTGACATAATCGATGCTCGGATGACCAGAGCGAAGAGTATAAAGCATTAATGGCCCGATTACGTCGCGAAGAAGAGGAGCGATCTTACGAGCGCATGATACACAAAGGGCCCCCCAGAGAAACATTTGCTCAGCGCTTTCCCGCTTCCCGGATGGCCCATTCATTCGCTGAGGTCAACCGACCCTCGAAGGCTTCCGACATGGGTGATAACGACGCGTTCGAACACGGTGAGGTGCAGAAGCAGATCACCCTCATCTTTAACTTCCTTGTCAGCATTATCGGTTGTGGTATTGCGCTGTGGTTGGCGGCCAGATGGTGGAGTACGTCGGCGCGACTCTTCCTCAGTCTCGGCGGCAGCATCGTAGTCGCCATCGCCGAGGTCGCCGTATACTCCGCTTACACATGGCGGATGTCGGAAGGCGAGAAGAAAGAGAACAAGAAGAAGGAGATTCGGGAGATTGTTAAAACTTGGGTCGTTGCGGGAGACGAGAAGGAAGACCTGGACCTCGCAGGGCCGCCACGAAATAAGTTGATTGAGCCGGAAGACCATGCAAACAGCAACCTCAGAAAGCGGATCAAAGACTCGACCGACTAGAGCTCAGTCCTTCGCTATCTACTTACTTACTTACTTACCTATCCCAATCTCGTCACTCGGAAGTCTTGTCTTGTCTATTTGGATACGACAATTGCCTTTTTATTCATACCGTATGTTTAACTGCAAAATGTACAACTTTGTACGTGCAGCTGTGGGAAGCCGTCTTCCGGCTCAGCCACCTGACAAGCATTCCCACCAATGCCAAGGACCCAGAACCCGCGTCCGGGACCCACCACCGAGACCCGCTTTTACCTATCGTCATCCGACGCGTCTCAATACCACTTAACGCGTCTTCTTCAACTACGTAATATAATCAAACCCCCATTCGAAGGTGACCGAGTCCTTGGATATTGATAGCTGGTCGATCTGGACATCCTTGCCTTTTATTTTTTGAATCAACCTTTGGTCTCCTTGTTCTCAGCACCCCGGTGATTGACCGCGTCTCCGACTATTACCGTTCATACTGCACCCTACAAGGCGATACTTGCACGTGTGGATAGGTTTTGGTGTCGGATCATTTTGGAGTCGCCTTGCGGAAATTGAGAACTGGATATATTCTTCTTTTTGCTGGAGCCTTTGGAGATGGGTTCTGGGAGCCAGGGAGAAATCGGTCATAAGACTCAGAGAAAGCGGGATCGCACGTAAGTCTAAGTACACTCGAAACCCGCTCTCTGGTTGATATAATGCTAACTGATGTGCGCAGGCGGCCCTTGAAGACTTACAGTAAAAAGACAACGTGTAGTGGTTTAATGGAGCCTCCGCCGAAAAGGCGACGAACAGAGGAGGTCGCTCAGGCTACGCGTCCTGAGGGGAGTGAATCACCTAGCTTGCATCAAGAGAATCGCAGTCAACCCCCACTACCGTCATCCCATGCGTCGCGTCACCCTAAGAGGGGAACCATCATGAGTTACTTCAAGGTGGTCTCACCGTCCTCTAACCACATGTCGTCGTCTAGCGAGCCGCCATCCTGCGGCGTCGAGCCCACTTCGACTCCCCCATCATCCCCACCTTCCAAGACTGACTCTAGACCCAAGAAGCGCCGAAGACTCGCCACCAAGGTCGTCTCGAGAGACCTTGACGTCACGGATGATGAGGAGGAAGAGACTATTGAGAGCCCCGCTCCAGACACCGACCAGTCAACTACAACGCGAAGGGAGGGTTTAGGGATCCTGACAGACAAGAGTAAAGATGCTCTCAACAAAGCAGCCACCCAGCCAGGACAGCGATTAGAAGCCGGAAAACGCGGGAAGAGAAAGGGCCCGGACTCGAAATCGGTCACTGTCCAGACAACACTCAGCCTGTCGATGTCGGATAAGGGGTTCGCCGAGTGCAAGGAGTGTAACATGCTCTACAACCCCTATCACGAGAAGGACGCGAAGTTCCATGCTAGGCGTCATGCCGCAATGTTGAAGTCGAAGGCTCAAAAGGGCAGCGAACTACCCTGATGCAGTGCGAGACGGTGTGAACGCCGAAATCAGGACCTCGACATTGTATTGATACTGCGCCGCATTAGCTACCAAACCAACCTAGCTTCTTGGGTCTGGCTTTTGTTCCGGATTCACATGTCGAGCCAAAGACCTTCCCGGTGATGTAGGATGGTTTGGCCGTGCCGCAGAGTTTTTCGGACGACCGTTGTCTCCTGCTTGTACCACCAGGCGCAGCCCCACGCTCCTAAATATCCAATCTCGAGGACGATTTACACCTTGAAATTATACGCAGGTCGCATGGTCTCGCCCCGTTAAGAAAAGCCTGCACCCTGAGACACGACTCTGGAATACCACATTGCCCTTGTCCATCGACACAGTCGGAGTTACTACTTAGGACCCAAGCAACTCATATGCATATACGGAAGAAATTGTTCGATCGACCGATCATTATGGCCGCTATGACTTCGAGATATTTGGCGGTTTTCCACTTCTATGCCTGGAATAGTAGGAACTGAGCAGGAGCAGGCTTGCGGGCTGGATACTTCATCACAATGAACTGGATAACTGCAACGCAGCGGGTGGATTTGTGCTGCGGATAGGAAGGACGGGAGTCTCAATTTTTATTGCCGCCGGGGTTGAGCAAGTAGGCGTGGCCTGTGGGAGGTTCTGGAGCGGTGACTTTCAGGACTAACCCCAGGCTCCCCGTTGTCGGTTTCACGGGCCACGACGGCTAGCATATACGCCAGTTAATGACGATCATGTCTATTTTAACCCTTGGGCGTAATATAAGAAAACGATGTATGATCGCGCCGCCAAAGTTTACGGATCTCGGCTTAGTCTGGATGGAAAGGCCTAATAAACGCGTCAACGAGAACTTACCGCAGGTTGGCCAACATCCGCAACTGAACCTTCCCGTCCACGACGTCGATGCTGCCCAACAATCGGCTAATTCTCCGTGTAGATCTAATCACCTGGCCCTACCGTACGCAATATGTTCCAATTAGCTCGCAGTCAGCTTGTATGACCCCATCAGTAAAGGAAAACTAAGAAGCAGGAACTCAGGACGGGCAGGAATCGTGTACACATCACTTTACCCGACCAACTTAGATCTTTTTCAAGCCCATCAATTCAGCACAGAGGTGTTCGCCCCTACCTAGCAGCCAGACTAGGCGCACAGGAAGCTACCTACCCGATGGGTATCAACCTGAAGTTAAGATCCTAGGGTCTCAAACTACCCTTTGAAGTAGAACAGAGTATGCCCGGTAGCTTTCTCGAAAGAATAATGCTACGCTACGCAACGCAAACGCAATGCCGTCGTCTCATAAATGCAATTAATACGCGGCAATAGCGTCCACGCGTAATGGCCAGTTGCTTACCTACCCAGCTGGCGCATCACACCCCAAGTTCGGATTCCCGCCCGTCCGTCCGAACCCACACCGCCGTCCCAGCGCTGTTTACGCTAAGCCTCTCAACGACCCTCTTGTTGATCCTGGGCGTCTTCTTCTGCCACTTCTTCGGGCCCGAAGACGGAGACTGAGGGATCGGCCCGCCCGCGCCGCCGTCGGGGGGCGGCAGCGCCTGCGTCCCGTTCCGTGGGAACATTGACCCGAGGGTATCGGCTCCCGTCGCGTTCGCGCCCTGGCCCGACCGTCCGAGCGCCAGCAGCGCGAAGTGCCCGCCGACCACGGGCCGCGCCTTGAAGGCCGGCTGGCCCGGCGGATAGCCGCCGTCGCCCGTCGTCTGGAACAGGTCGCCGAAGGGGCCCGTAGTGGCCGTCTCGTTGAGCCAGCGGACCAGCGCATTAACAATGAGGCGCCGCGTCGTCGCCGATGATGTCGCCGCCGCCCACACCTGCCAGTCCGACTTCGTGTACGCGTGCCGGCTGTCGAGGGGCACGCCGTAGGTCTGCGATACCGTCGCGTAGAAGGCCGATTGTGCGTCGTAGAGCGTCGCTGAGGCGATGCCCAGGTTCAGGAGCTTGTCCATGTAGAGGTTGTATACTGCGTGTGAGTCTTTTCGTTAGTGTGCGGTGTTCCGTGACGGATAGGTGCACCGTTCGCGAACACCCCGCTTATGAGTGTGCACACGTGGGAATAGGAGATAAGGTTATATGAAAGTTCCGGGCATTGACTTACGCAGACCCCAGCTGGACCGCCACTGGTACGCCAGCATCGTATGGTTCTTCGCCGGATCCATCGCCATCTCCTCCCACCTGCCGTAGTAATCGACCGCCGTGCGCGCGAACTCGCCCGCGTCCCCGTCCTCCCCGGCGACCCGCGCGATCGCCGACATGGCCTGCAGGCCGAGGATGCCCTTGAGGGCGAGGTTCGACTGGTTGGCGAGCGCGCCGGCGAAGTCGTCGGTGCTCAACTGCGCCGCGGGTATCAACGAGAAATCGACGAGGTACCGCGCGAACTGTCTCAACAGCGGGTAGTGCGCACGCAGGTACCCGGCGTCACCGGCGAACTTGTAGTAGGCGTAGGTCATCAGGATCCAATCGCCGCTCTCCTCGACGGGCATGTGCTCGTCGTCGCCCTCGACGTGGCCCGTGGCGTTGGGGAACCGCGCGCCCAGGTCATGCGCGCAGTGCCCGTTCGGGTAGAGCCCGTCCTCCTGGAACTCGTACAGCGGCTGCAGCGCGCGCCGCAGCAGCGCCGGGTCCGCGTACAGGAAGAACGGCGACGCCGGGTACAGCACGTCCACCGTGTTCGTGTTGCCGTTGCTCGAGATCTCCTTCTGGAACACCAGCGGGTCCCCCGCCGCGCGCGTCGCGCCGCCGCCGCTGCCGGCGGACCCGCACGGCGCCTCCGGCGGCTCCGCGTACACGTACGCCCCCATCACCTGCCGCGCCGACAGCGCCACGATCGCGTAGTACGACCCGGCCTCCGATACGAACGGCACCGCGATGCCGCTGCGGTTGTGCGCGTCGAGGAAGCCGTACGCGGTATCCGCATCGTGCACGTACTCCTGCCCGTATTGATCCGGCCCGTTGGCCTTCCAAGGGGGCTCGCCCCGCGTGCTGCTGCTGTACAGGGGCGCCTCGACGCCTTCGTAGAAGGCGTCCACGTCGGCCTTGAGCTGGGTCTCGAAGGCGTTCCCGAGCGCCCGCACGCCGTCGAAGTCGTCCCAGTGGAAGTGGATCATCTCGTGGAGGTTCCCGTAGCACTTCTTCCACCAGGGCGACAGCGCCGCCAGCCCGCCGCGGTGGAGGTACTTGACGACCGGGTCCTGGATGGACCCGACGGTGTACCTAACCGAGGTATTCGTCACCGAGTCGAAATTGTGCGCGAATGCGAACACCGGCGCGCGGCTTCCGAAGCCTCGGAAGGCCGGGTCGACGTTGTCCGTCAGGTCCCATCTGTTGACGTACCCAAAGCGTACGGAGGTAGCATACCCACTCTGGAACGAGAAGTTGGTAGCTCCCATCGGACTGGTGCTGTAGGAAAAGTTGCCCCATTGCGGAAAATCCCTCTGCTCGCCGAAGACATACTGAACCTTGCGCTGATAGATCCAGCTGTAGAGATCATCGGGATGCGTTGTGGCGGTGGCGGTGGCGGTGCCGTTGACCGCCACTACGCCCTTGTAGAGGTCCCACGTGATGGCGTCGTCGGACTGCTCGTCGATCCAGGCGGCGTCCACGTCGGAGTAGAATCTCACCCTGTGCGGCTGACCGTCCGTGGACTCGACCGTCGTGGTCAGGTAGCTGAGTGGGATGGAGCTCCGGCAGGCGTCCTTCGGGATCACCGGCGAGAAGAAGCTGGCCGTGACCCTGACCGGCCCGGCGAGGAAGGTGAAGTTCGAGTACTGCGAGTCGAAGCTGACATCTTGGGGCACCGCCGACTTGAAAGAGGGAAGGAACGGCAGATCCTGTACGGCGGCGCCCATGTACTCGTAGGAGACCTCGTCGATGGTGACGATACCTTCCCATCCGACGGAGTCGCCAGACCACTACATCATTTACAATCAGTCACACCTTCATAGACCGCTTAGCAGTACTTGGCACCCTCATTACTGATATAGGCTCCCAAGAAGTCCAGTGTGAATTCCCTGAGCCTAAAAGAGATGGAACAGCCCCGGAAGCAACTTACAAAGGTTGGTCTCAAGCTGTTCAGGGTTGAGCGTTCGGAAGTTGTAGACCAGGCATTGGTGTAAGGGCTCCGGACCGCGAGAGGGATGGCAGGAGGTCTGACGGGAGAATAGGTAGGCACGCCATTGCTGTTCGCGTCTCTGGCCTCCGTGAACGGATGCTGGGCCCGCGTCGTGGATGAAAGCACGGCGGAAAGAACAGTCCACACCCAGTTCACTACTCGCATGTTTACTGGCTGTATGGGTTACCAGAGATAAAAGATGACTTCTGATGTTAAGAATAGGTCGTAGTTATTGCTATTAAACTGTTGCCGGCCTGGCGTCCTATTCTCCGCTAGGAAAAGTAGAATAAAACTTTAAAGCAGAGGTGCTATCTTGTATCGGTAAGGATGGGTGTAGTGGTAGGGAAAGCTTTACCGTCTACAAGGAAGAGAAGATCGACCTAGAAGATATTTGATTTGCCGGTTCATCTGTAGGTAAACGCGTGAGGATACTCGCTAATACGGCAATCCAGTCACCTGGACTCGTCCTGTTCCTGGCTTGCAGGATAGTGCACGTACAGGGCCAGATTCGATTCCCTGCTCATTACGCAGCAGACGACTGCTACCTAAATAGGAAACTGGGGAAGGCGGGGGACCAATCATATACCATCAAACCTAAGCCTGCGTCTACCAAGCATGATGATAACGTGCATTGTTACATCCCATGTCGACACAGTCCAGGCGGTCAACTATGCACCAGGAACCACATGAGAAGCACAGCTTCAAGACAGTCTGGGTCACATGCCGGATTGAATGCGGTTTCTTCGCCATAACTAACGCCCCTTGCCGCTTGTGCAACCACGGCTTGCTTCCACGGCACGTTTCCACGGGTGTTGCTGCGGGTCGCGAGTCTGCCGTCGCCCGTCGTGCTACTTGTGAAACCTTCGACTCGGTATATTGGTCACTGCATTCTTGGCCCAATCTCTAGTCTACGCCTGAACTCCATGACCATCCATGTGACTGTTTTTAGCTGGTTGGGGGCCTTGGTCGTCCAGACCCAGGAAAGTCTTCTCACGACGCTACTTCTGGCTACCTCATATGCGTAACAGTAAACTTGATGTTGTGAAACACCCCTCATGGCATAACCTTATTTCTATGCTTAGGTAGAGTTCCACAGATGTCAACTTATGGTTTCTAGATCCTCGGACGGGATACAATATTCTATTGAGCCGACCATCGGATTATAGGTTAGCGATATGCACGTGGCAAGATAGACGAATGAAGCAAACATCTCCATTTGGCAGTGCCGAAACTAAGGGTGTATAAAACCCATCCCGAAGTAATCCCTGTCCAGATTCATTTTAGGTTCGACAGCAAGAGTAAAGTTTCACACTACCTGAAAAGCGCGAGAGCCGTCCTTGCCGACATTGCAACGGTGGGTAGCATTAGTGGTTGGTGGTATGGCACAGTATCGAGCGCAAAAGGTGATCTCCAGGACTAAGGGGCGGATAGAAAGCCATTTCAGACACCAGCCGAAGAATTTATTCCCTACGGTCATAGTTCTTGCCATTTAGGCCGATGTGTTCCGTACTTCCGTCATCCCTTAACTTCTGTGCGCCCTGTCCAATGGAACGGATGTCTAGGGGTCACAAGGGCGCATTCAGGTACGCTGGCCTGTCCATCCCTATTTGGCTAACCTGGGAACTAAGCCCTCCTTATATAAACGGAAAATTATGTCCGAGATCAGTCCACTCTAGCCCTGTATAACAGGGCTCTATTATATCTGAATCCTTGTTCCTCGCCATCATGACAATCCTGTCCCTCATAAGAGGTCCGCTGAACCCCGATCCCGCCAATAAGTCCTTGCTTCGAACCGAAGGTAACCGCTGCGACAATGCGATCCATATGCTGCAAAAACGCTTCTTTAGCAATTCGAGGGGACTCCAGAAGCCTTCAGGGAGTGACGAGCCTTACTCACTTTTAATTGCAGAGCCGATTGCACGTTGGTGACGACGATCCCGCGTTTACCGAGACCTGGAGGTTTGTTTCTGAGTACGCTCTCGCATGGTGCTTGCCGTCTGACCTGCCTCAAGCCATTTTCCGAACGGAAATACGGTAGAACTGTTAACTAAAGGTGCAAAGCAACTCTTTACGTAGCAGAACAGAAGATGTT
Organism: Monosporascus sp. MG133; assembly: GCA_004155925.1. Lineage (NCBI taxonomy): Eukaryota > Fungi > Ascomycota > Sordariomycetes > Xylariales > Monosporascus > Monosporascus sp. MG133. Next base: position 163,851 of record QJNX01000043.1, on the reverse strand, counting down.
ATCATGTAGAAGTCTAGAATTCAGTTCCGGTGTGTTTGGGGGATATGTAGTGATAGATTGTTCGGTTCTACATAGTTAGGTGCATGGGTAAGATATGAGCTATTTTATTACATGCCAACTTGACACGCGATAGTTGGAGTGCCATACTGAGTATGTATAAATGTTCCGCTGCATATAATATAAAATCTCTGCGTGGTAGACCATAAATGTAGAGACTAATTGGACGGGCTCGCTGATTATTATGTATTAAGTTGGCCTTTCATTAGATACGGCGCTGTAGCCGTTTGTTCTGTAGACTCATTAACGTTTTGGGCTAATTACATGAGACAAAGCCACCCAGACCGTATCCAGGACTTCTACCTAACCCCTCACATATGACTGTTAAACCTGATTAAAGGCGTTCGAAATGCAAAGTGCGTGAAGAGGAAAGGTATAAAAGGCATAAAAAGATTTTGGTCATGCAGGGATTCGAACGAGTAACCTTTAAAAAAATTAGCTTCTTAGCGCTGAACTTCTCTGACTCCGCGAACGAAGATTTTTAACGATGCCCGAAGGCAGCAGTTCGAAGCATAAATGTAATCTATATACTGTAGCCCAAAGGCGAATTTTAGCCGCCAATACTTTGCTAAACGTATTTAACATGCACGGAGGGTGGTGGGGGAACACCCCATGAAGCTGTTGAGTGCGAGCGCGAGAGTGTCCTCAGGATATTGCTCGAACACATCGGCAAGGCAAATGAGACGGAGCGATGGCCCGCAACTACGCGTCTCTACGCGCGGTCGATCAAGCAGATGAAGACGAAATCAGGCTGACGCTGGAAAAAGGAGCTGATCCAAATGCCAATGCAAAAACAAAGACATCCCTCTTTTACATCTCGTTGTTGTGCACGAGAACTTCGACCTGCTGTGGCTTTTACTGGCCATGGGGCTAGCTTCGGCCGAACTCCTTTGCATTGGGCTGCCAATAGAGGCTGCAACACTGGCGTCCGACTGCTACTCGACCTTGGTGCCGATATCCAAGCGGCCGATGCGGTCGCGGCAACGCCATTGCATACGGCAATGGGACATAGAAGTGCTTCAGTAATAAAGCGATTGCTCGGCCATAGAGCGCGACTAGATGCGAAAGACAAGGGTAAAAGAGTAGCCCTGTCGCGGGTATTCGATTCAGGGCACTCTGGATATGTGGATGGCGTGACGGCACTCCACCAAGTGGCGTGGAATGGATCAGAGGAAATAGCCCGCTGCTCATCGAAACCGGAGCGGACGTGGAAGCCGTTGACGGAGATGGGACCACAGCATTACACGAGGCAGTAACGCATTGGTGAACCAGTAGCGACCGTTGACCTCCTTCTTGCCCACGCTGTATCAACGCCCACTATGGTGGCAAGAATGCAACTGTGCTTCGCCATGCAGTTATTAAAAGGGAGCTTCGCAATGGTACGGTATCTGCTTCAAAGGGTGCTCGTATCGCCGCGACGGATGTCGATGGGATGACGGCTCTCGACTGGGCCGAAGACACGGGCCACGAAGCAATCTTCGTGAGTATACTAGAATATGCGTTCAGCGAGGGTAAATCAAATGCCTATTTCGGAATGCTATCCCGGGTGGTGAGGCCATGAAGAACAGAGATTGACCGGAACTAACCTTCTGGCGCTCCATCACAGCATCGCTAGACCGACAGATACTTCGCAGGCTCAAGATCATGCTGTCAAGGATTAGCTCCTTCACGGGATGCTAAACTGCCTCAAACTCTTACGATCTCGTTAGCGCAGTGTAAGTTCATGCCAGTATGCCGCTGTAGATCCGCGATTGGACATGAAAAGGGGGGATACGTTTACGGGCCCGTGCGTGCACTAGGCTCCAGCACGAGCTGCTGACGGGAATTACGCTATGAATTTGTCGAATGGACATGTTATCAAGCCGCCTCAAATTCCCATGATCCTCGTTTACACTGGGCAGATTTATGCGAGCAGAGGGGGGTGCGTACGTGGCGCAGACCTGAATACAGCCTAGATGTTGCTATAGGTTCCAGGACGAGGTTCTGGCGAGGATGCCCTTGCAGACAGGACTTACTGATGGGATGTGTCATCAAGTGGCCTCGAACTACCCAGATCCTCGCCACGCAGCTGGCGAAGATAAATTCGAGCAGACTCCGATGAAGACCCGGTTCGGAATTGGACATGACGTACGTGGTGAGGATTCTTGCGGACGGGCTCCGATGAAGTCTTAGCCTGCAGTTTAGCATGGAAAGGGAAGGTGGCGTACATGATGTAGACTTGGATCCAGACTGGGTTATGTGACGTTTTACAAAGTTGGGCAGTTACGGATACTAAGGGTGTTTCTATCAGCCACACCATTGGACGGTGTAAAGTGATCGGTGAGAACACAGAATGAACATGCGGCTTCCGGTGGCTCCTGTAAACCGATTAGTAGGGAGTGAGCAATAGATACATCTGCGAGAGCCAAAAACTGCTTCTTAATCACAAAAGCATTTTTGAGCGAGACTTGGAGCCAATCTGGGAATTCGTCCATCGCCAACAAAGCCCAGGGGCAGAAGGTTTTACTTCCCTACGAACGTTGCTCCTTGTCCTTCTCGGCCAAAACCGGTCTCTCGCTGCTAAAGTGCAGCGTGTGCTTCCTCGGTAATGCTACCCACCGTAACGTAGCCATCTAGCAGGAGACGCTCACCGGTTAGAAGCCGTTGGGTGGCTCTTTAGGCAAGGGACGGGGGAAAATTCATGCAAATGGATATTCCAAGGCTGTGGAGGAGCCAGATACTCCTCCATGCGTCAGGGGCTTAGAGAAACTAACTTGAAGAACGACCTATTGGTCCCCCTCTTGATCGATACGCAGCGTGCTCAAACTGACGTGCTACAGAGAGACCGGTAGTGATGGTGCAGCTCGCTTGCCCGCCTGGCAAGGGGCTTACCCGTTTCTGTTGCCGCAGAGAATAGTTAGTCTGGACAGGACAGGATTCCAGGGTCAAGTCCCCGTGAAATGGCTGCGCAGCAGAGCTGATAGCTTAACTTGGAAATGAGGAATTAGCGACCATTTCTCGACCTGGATGGACATCCATGTCAAGGAACTTTATTCACGCCAATATGTGTTTCGCTTAAAACTGGCGTGAGGCCATAGCTCTTCTATAATCAGGGGAGGCGAAGAGATAATCCTGACTGACAAAGAGATCACTCTTGATTCTATCTATCACCGCTTGGTCGGATGGTGAGTTTTGGCCAACCCTAGCTCTTACTCTTTTAAACCATCGTGCTTGGTTTGTCGATTCATAAAGAATACTCGTTGCACGTTTTGGAATAAGTTTATGATGCTCTCAGTCGCGGTTTAAAGCCTCGGAGATATTAACGCAATAGAAGTGGAAACTTCGGTCTTTTCCACCAAAGCTCGGCAATTTCATCTCAAGCTCGGGGTCTACTTGGCCCAAGCGTCCTTGAAACCCGAAGTTCGATAATTAACAAGGGAACTTTCGGCTTTTCACAAGAGTCCGATGTCTCTCACAATAAGAGAACGTTGGTAGCCGTTTCTGGGGCTTTACTCCATGTTTATTCGCTTTTTTTCGGCATTATTAATATACCATGACCCAGGAACTGGCGGCACCGTCGCGTAAACGCCGACGTCCGACAAAATCCTGTAAACAGTATGTCACCCCGTCGGCGGCGACTTCTCATCTCGGGCTTGGAAACAACTAACAATCCACCTCCAGATGTCGTGAACGCAAGGTTCGATGCGATAGAGAACTGCCTTGTCAGCCCTGTAAAAGGTCGAGGAGTGCATTGCAATGTTCTTATGAAGAAACAAGACCACCGCCGGTATCCGGGGTAGCAGGCCCAGCAGATCATTCCCGAGAACAGCTTGACCACGAGTGTGCAAGGGTTAATAGGACTTCGGCGGATGTGGATTCGCACGTTCGACCGAGCCCCGGGATACCAATTGAGCTCACAGCTGGAAGTGTGGGCCGAACGCTTACTCAGGAACATCCTCAAGATGAGAGGCATGGTGACCCAACCCCGTATTTTCATACGGCGCAGACCCTTGGGAATCTGGAGATGAGGATTGCTTGGATGGAGGAGCGGTTAAACTCCATATGCCACGAGAAACTGGTTTCTGACAGACACGGATTATCTATCCCCGCACCTCGCCCTCATCTCCGAGTTGAAAGCGCCAAAACCCGGTTGTTCGGACAGTCCCATTGGATGCACACATTGCAACAGGTGGTTTTACCCCCCCGGCGAGCGGGAAATTTGGAGGCGAACTGACCATATACATAGTTCCAAGTTCTCTCAGCGCTGCAGGCTGAACCATATTTCAACTTGGACAAATTCCAGGCTCAGAAGGCCGAGACGCAACCGCTTATAATTGAGGCACAAAATGCCCGAATCTCTGCGAAGAGTAGAGAGATTTCCAAGCTGCAGGATGTTATGCCGGATCTTCTTAGCACGATACCACCGAGAGATACATGTGACCAAGCTGTGGGATGCTATCTCCGCACATTCGAACAAATCTTTCGTATTCTCCATATCCCATCGTTCAGGGGTATATATCAGGAATTTTGGAGCAACCCCCAGGGTTCACCGACCGCGTTTGTCTTGAAACTTGCCCTTGTTGTCGCGCTCGGGGGTGTATTCCTCTTAGATCGAACAGCGTCAGATGAAATCAGGGACCTAGCTCGTAATTGGACTTACGCTGCTCAGTGGTGGATAATGGGCCCCTCAGAACGAGCAGCTATGAGCCTCGAAGGGGTACAGGTATTTTGTTTGCTTATACTAGCGCGGGAGGCGAACTCCCTCGGCGGACCAGCTTCGGTTGCGACAGAATCGCTGCTAAAATTGGCGTTCACAATAGGCTTGCATCTGGACCCTAGCACATTTCCATCACTGCCTAAGCTGCAGGCGGAGTTACGGAGGCGTCTCTGGGTTACAGTCGTGGAGATTACGGTTTTGACGTCGTTGGACTCGACGCTGCCCCTCTCACCTTTAGTTGGTATTTACAACCCTAAACCGCCTGCCAACATTGCAGATGAGGAGCTCATCGCTGCGAGTCCGTCAGACGGCACTCCACATACGCGTTTTGACGGGACAGATTGCTCATTGCAGCTCCTGTTCTTAAAATCGCTCCCCTTGCGCATCCAAGTCGTTCAGCAGCTCAACAACGTGCACCACGACCTGTCCTACGAGAAAACACTAGAACTCGGGAAGTCGCTGAGCGGCCACTGTCGCGAGATTGCGGCGCACTTCGAAAAGGGAACTAGGCTTTTCGACTCCGGCCTGTTTCATCGGAAGTTATTGGACACGTACATGCGGAGGCTGATCCTTTCCCTCCACCGCCCCTTCTGTCTTCACGCTCGCAAAGACCCCCGCTTCTTCATCGCTAGGAAAATCTGTTTGGAATCAACTCTGATCACCATGGGATACGCGGAGAGCTTAGATCTGCCTTTCGGGCCGCTGGACGACTTCGCTCGCATGTCTATCCGGGGGAGCGGCCTGTTCAAAGGCGGCATCAGTTCGGACGCCATATATGCCCTTTCGGCAGAGATTGTGAGCCAGGTGGAGGAAGAAAACGGATCAGGTGAGCCAGCTTCATCGGCAATCACGGCTAGTGATCCACTCGTTCAACTATCACGCGCCAATAGGCAGCCCCTTATGCGAAAGCTTGAGCATGTCCACGAACAACTGCGCCAAATCGTAGCCCTGGGTCGTCCGAGCGTCAAACAACTCATCTTTACATCGGGAGTCCTAGCCCAGGTCAAGGCGATGGAGCGGGGCGACGATCCAAGAGACGCCGTCATAGAAGCTCTCAAGGAGAGTTGTAAGGCCTCTGTTTACATGCTAAGAGAATGTGGACTGTCGAACGGCACAGCTGCCATGGTAGACGACAACAACCCCTTCAGCCTTGAGGCACTGGACTGGTTCGGGTTCGACTTCAGCTCGTTGGTGAGTGTGCAGGATCGCCGTCAAGCCGCTGACTACGATGCTGAGTCGCGTGCGATTTAGGATCGAACTTCGTTCTTGACGTGACCAATATCTTGGCCTCAGCGACGTTAGTGGCTGCGAGGTTATGACCTGAGATGCCCCCTGCTGAGTCTCAGATGTCACTCTATTCTTCTTTAGACGCAGCATGGACATCTCATTGGCAGGTTTGTATTCCGTGTTAATCTGTCTAGGGAGGACACGGCCCAGCCCCGTTTATATGCAATGTTGAGAAGGCGTCTCGATCTCTACTTTCTTAACAGGGCGCTCAGCCATTGACCAAACCCCTTTTGAGGGTTTGAGACCTGCAAGGCAATGTACGGCCTTATTACACAAGATTCTGGTGGTATCGTTTCATGAAATCTGGGCTTGGACTATGCATCTGCCTGAGAATGTTATACTTCTTACTTGGCTTGTCTTGAAGCTTAGCCAGGAACGCATACAGATCCTTGCTGTCCGTTGTTCATCTGCGTCGCCTGCCGTACTGCCCGATCAAGCCTAGCCGCCTCCAGATCCGTCTCTCCATCGAAGACCATCATTTCAGTATCTCGTTAATGACGTCGCCCCGTCTCGCGCGAGTCGAATGGCGCTCACGATTGGGCCGGCTTGCGAGCGGCGTTCTCCGAGATCTTGAGCAGCCTTATCAATGACAGCCGGTCTTTCGGCTCCCAAGAGACGCAATGGGCTAGGAAGTCTCGGAGCTCGTCACCTAGCCTGGATGTTTTCGGCCACGTCCCTACGGCGGGATCTCCGTCGCGTCCGTCTAGGCGCCCTCGTACATAGACTTCTTCTGTGGCAGCCACGGACTCTGCCTCGTGATGAGGGCGAGTATGTTCCATTCTAGATAATAAGCGTCTTTCTGGCAGTACGGTTCGCGGAGCTAGGGGTTCTTGTTACCAAGGAAGCTTTACAGATGTTCGCCGGCGCCAAATGCGCCTTCCTTGGCCGTCCTGAAATCTAGGAACGTAACTAGGGCACCAAGTAGTGTTCTTTAAAGGGACCTGCCTACGTCGCCTATCAAAACTGCTGTTTATTAGAAGAAAGTCTTTTCTGCGGAGCTGGGAGTCTCTTGCGTACCATTACCCCATACGCATATCTCCATGTTCTATCCGGCCAGGCGGCCTCCCATCAGTGGGTACTGTCTCACGCCTTGTAGGCTCTTCCCCGGCCCGCCGCGCTCGATTGGATAAGCCAGTCCGATACAAGCTCGCATTACTAGTCTAGGGTTAGTAGGGTTCTCGGCAAATTCCGATGGATAGCTGACTGAGGATTAAATGACTTACAGCGAGTTAAAGGGCCTAAAGCACTGGATTGGGCAACACCAGGTTGTGTTTTATCGGCCTATAACGCAGCCTCGGCACATCTGCATTACTAAGTACTCCGACACGACAACCGGTCCGGTCAGGCCTATCAAAGAGGCTTCGACCGGGCCAATGGCCCTGCCGCTCAGAAATCTGCATATCACCTTTTGTCCCGGTGTAGCTTTTGGTATCGTCGCGGTCTGCTGGGGCCTTGAGGATATGCACCGCGCCCCGCACTTCTACAATTACACAAATCAGAACGAAGAGCCCCTCTACCTTTCGCGGTACTTGCGGCACACACCGGGATTGATAGAGTAGATAGACACACCTTAAACCACTTGATCTCGCCATAGTACGACCTCCGCCTTCGTGTCTGCGCCTTGCATCACGGAGAGCCTGCGCGCCGCGCTTCTCGGCGACACGGAACGCCAGGCCGAAGGCGCTGCACCCGATGTCGCCCTCGAACTTGAACCTCGACTACAGTTTGAATCCCGTCCAAAATTCTGCTATGACGGCAGCGGACCTGCTGCTGCCACCTCCCGCGTTTCCTGGCTTGACGAAAGATTCAGGCGCCGCTGCTGCCATTGTGTTAGCACGGTTCAGCGACTACATGGTTGTTATAGAGAGAGAATGGCTTAGCATATGATTGAATGTGAAGTTCCACCGTTGTGATCGGGGGGCAAAGGGGGTTTATCTTGGCCATTTCTGGAGAGAATGCTAAACTCCGATTGTTTGTCATGGGGTATCCTAGGTTGAAGTCGAGCAGCGCGTGATCGCCTCGCGAGAACTGCGCCATGGTAAAAATTTATCACTAGTATAGCTGGTTGTGGCTGTGATGTACGCGCGGCGCGACTACAGTGCCGAGTTCCGAGCAATACTAAAAAGATCCGCATGATGCGATGGCCCGTCGAATGGAAGCGCCATCATTCAAACCACGAGACCTGTCCATCGTAGGGAAGCATAGAAAGGAGCACGTTGCTGCTATGTCCATTAGATCGTCAACGCTTGATCGTCCCTAACAGGGAATCAATCTCGTCCTACGCAATCTCTAGTAACTAATCAACATTCTGTGAATCTAAACCATATAGCGTCTCCACTCTTATTGATCTCGCAATCGCGCCCAGCGAATCCTCCCACTTTTCCTTGTAGTACATCTCACACCTTAAATGGGGTTCAAGGTACTAGACAGACTGAATAAGGCTGGGCAGGCTACCGAAGCGTACCTCAAAAGGAAGTGGTAAGTCACCTTTCCCAATCGTTTTCTATTTATTTACATGGTGAAATAAGTGGGCGCTAACATCGCGGGGACGCGGCAACCAGGGAGACGCGCCACCTTTCCGCGGCGGAGGCGGCCGCGGGGGCGGAGGCGGCGCGGCGCATCGAGGAGCGCAACCAGTTTCTGCAGCTGGTTGCCAGCAAGCTAACGGGGGACTCAGCGTGCGAGATGCCGGCGCCGCTGCGGTGTGACCCTGGCGCCACGCACAAGGCCGTGTTCCTGGTGACGGTGCCCATCGCCTTCGGCCGCTTCGAGCTCTCGCGCAGCACATACCGGCTGCTGGCGCGCTATGTCGGCATGAGCCTCGACGGCGTCAGCCACTGGGCGCTGTGCGTCGTCGACCGCACGCCCCTCGGCCCTACTTACTGCTATGATCTGATGAGCGACCAGATCGCCCTCAACGCCCTCGGCCGCAACCAGTTCCGCGTCGCCGAGGTCACGCCCGACGCCATCCGCGAATGGAGCTCGTGCTACTACGTCGGCGAGACGACGAAGTCGCACGAGGTCATTCAGCAGCTGGGTGAGTTTAACCACCTGAGATAGCTCGCAATCTCCCGCGCGCGGTCTTAATTATATCCTGGCACGTTATGTTCAGTGGCTGACGGCTTACCCAGGAAACAATTTCATGGCGCTCAATCCGCACTACAACCTACTTTCCAATAATTGTCAGACTATGGCGGAGAGCCTCGTCAAGGTGCTGTGCGACGGCAAGCTGATCAACAAGAAGATGTTGAATGAGGAGCTGTCTGCCGTGTCGCCGAAGATGGCGATGGATCTCATGGTCTCGAGGCTGAGGTCGAAGATGGAGGATCAGAACGCGAGCGAGGACCGTCAAGATGTGAAAGAGGATGTTGATACTATCAGGTCGTTGTGGGCTAAGCTGAACCGATAAATACCTTAATTATTACTTATAATCTAATAGACGGGCGGAATCCGGAACCAGATTCAGTGGCCCTTTGCCCACTCTTTCCGTTTCACCAAGGTGGGTAATCATAACCACGACTGACAATTGCTGTAGCCAATAGTGCATAGAAGCCTAACAGTGCAGATAGGTTTTAGAATATTCTAATCGCAAATCTATACGATATCGTTAAGGTCACTCCGCGTCTAGTCTACCATGCCGTCCCAAGTAATAGCAAGATCTCTTCTCCCTAAGTACATTTTCAGTGGCATTTTTCTTCGCATTGCCTTCCTCATAGAAGGGATAGTCGACGTTCCCGATCCTTGCCCGCATTTTCTTCCTCATGGGGCGGATCGTTGCCTTCCTCACGGGGCAGATCAGTCTCTTCCTCATAGGGCGGATAGTCGATATACCCGATACTATTATCCTCGAAAGGCCCATAGAAGCGGGACCGATCGTAGGGTGCGAGCGGTCGTCCATTGCGGAGCCGCTCCACAAGATCGGGGTTGCTTATGAAGTACCGACCGTAAAGCAAAGCGTCGTAGTCGCCCTTCTCCAAGACGCCCCACGAGTTCGCGTCGTTCCACCCACCGGCGGAAAAGAAGGGCGTCTCCCCGAATATCCGCCTGAACGGCGAGAGGTCGACGTCCGGCAGGCCCCAGGAGTCGAGGAAGCGCTGCTTCTCGGCCTCCGAGAACACCTGCTCGTAGCGTGGCTCGACAAAGCTGACGTACGAGAGGTGCGGCAGGTCCCGCTTGAGCTCGCGGCACAGGTGGCCCCACGTCTCGAGGCGCTGCTCGCCGCGCGCCTGGTTGAACAGGCCGAACGGCGTCAGGCGGATTGCGAGGTTCTCCTGGCCGATGGCCCCCGCGACCTCGGCCATCAATTCCAGCACGAACCGGCAGCGCTTCTCGGGGCTGCCGCCGTACTCGTCGGTCCGCTGGTTGACGTTGGAGCTCAGGAACTGCTCTGGTAGGTACCCGTTGCCAGCGTGTATCTCGACGCCGTCGAACCCGGCGTCCATAGCGGCCCGTGCCGCCCGGCGGAAGTCGTCAATCGTTTGCTTGATCTTCGACAGGGTCATCTCGACGGGCGGGTGGTCCGCCAGCTTGACGCGGGTGTCCGTGTGCGGGATGGGGTACATGAAGCACTCCTCTGGGTCGTCCCATGGCAGGCTAGAAGGCCCGACGATTGGTGTGCCTATCACATTCGAGTCAGTTTCTAAGACATTAGGGGCGGAATACTGTCAAGGCGTATGCGAAGCAGAGTCTAGCAGTAAGGGCCCCAGACAAGGAGATCTTGGGGAGTGGTGACTAACCCGTCAGGTGCGGGATATTAGCTCGGCCGGAGTGCCAGAGCTGCGCATAGATAATGCCACCCTTGGCATGGACTGCGGCTGTAACCTTTTTCCAAGCCTCTACTTGCTCCGGGATGAAGATCCCAGGTACACCAGGCATTGCATTTCCCTATCACAAGATGAGCTAACGGCCATTAGTGGTACTAGCCCATCAAGTATTCCAAGCCTACCTCGAGAGAAGGCGGTATGCCTTCCGATACCAAAAGACCGCCATCTGTTGTCCGCTGCGAGTAGTACTCGGCCATCAGATCGTTCGGGATCCAAATCCTGTTGGGGTTCTCGCACGTGGAATTGTGGTTCAGTGGCGTGCCACGGTTCCTCGTGAGGGGCGCCAGCACGACGCGGTGCTTGAGCGTGATTTTGCCATTGGCGATCTGCAGCGGCTCGAAAAGCCTCGATTGGGACATGGGGAAAGCCATCATTGCGTGAATATGGAATCAACGACCAGCGTTACTTACTTAGGATGACGATCAACTTAGGGCAGAAAGATTCTTGAATAGTCGGGCCTACGGAAGCTCCGCGGACCATTGACCGCACCCCGTACCCCTTCTATATGAAGTGCCTATAACCCGGTCGTTGAACGGCACTAAGTGTCAGCTGCGTGGAGACCAGCGTGGCTCGATGGATGAATCGGCAAATGCTAGCTTCGCACCACGCCCTCAAAACCCCCTTCCTTAACCTGAACACCATTAGTAACCAAGTACCAAAATCTCCAAAATTCTCTATCGAATAGGTATACATGTTATGAAACAGTACGGCGTTATTTTATAAATCCGAAACCGGAGATGGTATTTCTACTGTTCCGGTGCAAGGAGGTCCAGCAAATGCGACGTATCACACTAACACACTCGGCCGAATATGCTGGTCGTTGACATGCTTGGCGAGGACAACTGCACGTCCAATGAGCTGGGAGATTCCGCAAGCTCGTCACCTAAACCCTGTACCAAAGCTGAAATTCATGCCCCAATTATTTTGAACACCGTCAACGCGTTAATATGTTAGTATTAAGCCTTATCTGGCAATCCTACCGACGATTCTCCTGCTCCCTATACTGATTAAGTGCATTAGCGAAGCAGGCTGGTATAACTGCCGTAATACCACCGCAAAATATCTCACCACCATTATTATTACTATTTAAGGATATTAATGCTATATACTATGACGAGGGGCTTTGTACCGGCCTGCTAAACCCCTCGGGGCTTAATTTTAACCTTAAACGAACTTCAGCCTTCATTATTAGTAAACTACCATCTATTTTTATAATTCTCCAGGGTCAAGAATAATTGCTAGTAAGGCGTCCTAAAATACTTACTATGTAATGTTAGCATTTTTAACAACTTAAAGAGGTGCAAATAATCACGATACTCAAGGGTTATTGCAATTAGTGGGATAGAAGCTCCGCTTTTCTTCAACGGTAAAGATACGATTGGCTTGTGGCTGCCATGTGTATTTGCCACACAAATTGTTAGGAAGAGATACAGAGGTACGGATATCCGCCCCTGTAGCTTCTGGTCTGTGGGCAAATAAGTCGGGGCGAGATTCGTAGGATTTCTGTCACACGATAACCTTAATTGACGTCAGCATGGTAGCGTTTCATGTGGCTTACACAGTATTCCAAGGTGCGTCGTGACAAAACTCAAGTCATCAGCCAAATTAAAAACAACGACTCTTAATAGAGGTATGTGGGACTTGCATGCCAATGTATGCAGGGCCGAAATTCATCGCTTATTAGCTGCTGCGATAGCGCCGGGGAAATTTAATGATGCATAAGCGGGTCTTCGTCAGTTAGCACTTGATGTTCTTGAAGTTGATAGTCTTGAATGATAGTGTTAGCTAAATGTGTAGTTGAACACACATTTGACTAACATAGCGCGGTTGCGCCACATATCCATCCATCCATTCGTTTGACGAACGATACGTAGAAGCGATGGGCGGATAGAATTTTCTCTATGGATGCCAAGGTCCCGCAATTTAGGAACCGGGAGGGTTCGCGGCCGGCCAATACCGAGAGCCGGAAGCGGTCCCGATTCGAGTGGCCTCCGAACTGTAACTTATCGTGCAAGGAAGTTCCCTACATAGCGGGAGATTCTATGACCCAAATCCACCCACATCAGTGGATATCATCGTCAGCGCATCCTACCAAACGCTAGAGGTCAAACTGATGTTGCATGTTCTTGCCACGCGTGTGGCTTCCTAGAAAGGGGTTTGCGATTTTATCCCGATCGAGCGCGGAAAAAATATGCTCCATCTCATCTCTGTTGATCGCTGGTTATCGCACAATAACATCTCGTTTCCCTGAAGAGTTCTGTGCGTATTTCGTTCCTGCCTGTCCACGTCGGACCATGATATGTTTTGTTTGTTTTAGCTGCCTTTCTTCATGATGAGTTACCCTGGAGCCATTCCACCTCCCCCGGGAGTGCTAGCGGACCCGGATCACCCTCAGGATGCTCTCCGGACCGTCAACTATGTCACTCAGGGCTTGACGCTCTTCTTCGCGACACTGTTCATCGCCCTCCGCGTGTATACAAGGAGGAATGTGTTGAAAGGATCTTGGACCTCGGACGACTGTGAGTTGCTCAATAATGTCCAACTATGTCCTGCCAACCCATCACTAACGTGGCACACAGACTCAGCATGTATTGCCTATGTACGACTAGCCCCGTTCTTGCCAGATACAAGGCACTAACTGAGCTCAGATACTGATGTTAGGGTACTGCATCGTCGCAATTATATGTATGTCATACTCTTCTTCGTATTGTCTTAGGCGAGTAAACTGACAGGTTACTAGCAAGCGAATATGGCGGCGGGTTGAATCAATGGGATGTGCGCAAAGAGGATATCGAGAGTTTCTTCAAGGTATCACTCTGTCCACTCCAATCTGTGGCTCTGCTCTCTTTCGCTGACAAGACAAAAAGTGCGGATATGCGGCCACGATCTTCTACGCGCCCATGACGATGTTCGTTAAGATCGCGCTCCTGGTCCTTATCGCGCGAGTCTTCGGTTCGGTCCACAAGAAGGCCCTCTTCGGGATCTATTCCCTACTCGGACTCATAGTGCTCTACTATGTCTCGGGCCTTGTCGTCAAGATCCGAATTTGCTGGCCGGTGTCGGCCTACTGGAGGGGTGAGGCGGACAAGTGCCTCAACCAGAGCGCCATCATCACGACTGACGCCATCGTAAGCGTCATCAGCGACCTGGCCATCCTGTGCCTCCCCCTTCCGCTTACGTGGTCGCTGCAGCTGCCCTTCAAGAAGAAGCTGCGCGTGATCGGCATCCTCTGCGCCGGAGGGACGGCGACGGCCTTTAGCATCTACCGGTTGGGCCTGATACTCCACGACGGCCACTCGGCGAACCAAACGATAGTCTTCACTAAAGTCGTATTGACCGGGTATGCGCCCGACTTCTCCTTTTTGGATCTATTTAGCTATCAGAATGCCATTGCTGAACAATTGCCGCAGGAATGCCGAAATCGGTATTGGTCTCATCTGCGCCTGCCTACCGAGCGTGACCGCGTTGATCATCAGGAGAAACGGCTCCCACAACTCATCTGACTATCCCCGAAGCGGGGGCACCCTTGTCAACAAGGGCATCTTCGTCAACCGCACTTTCCACATGAGCGCCGAGTCGACACAGAACCGGAAAGGCGGAGAAGATGGATTTGAAAGGATCCAGGATGAAGCCGAACTAATGACATACGCGCAAGCCAACCCGCAAGGAAAGGGTTCTAGCCGGACTTCACTGTCCGTATGAGGCGAACAAGACATTGCTCTTGAGAAAGGGCGCCATGGGAGTGTGTATCTTCTATGATGCAGCAATAAGTGTACGATGACCATAGGTCGGTATCATGTACCTCTACCGTGAGAACTACAGGGAGCATGGCTACGGTTTACGAAGGGTTTAAAATTCGACAAGCACTTCCCAAGAACTACAGGGCACGATGCGCTTTGGGAAGGCCGGAAAACACAGTGAGTTAGAAAATAGACCAATAGACCTTGAGTCATTCTTCAGTATAAATGTCGTGTTTGCGTTTTGACACTTGTGAGCACCATAGCTCATATAACTCCCTGGTGCTATGTCTGGAGACCGGCGGGCTAGGTACACCCAGCATTCTAGGATGCATATGCTTTGTCGGAATCGGCCGTTGTCCAGGCAGGTATAACGCCTCGGCGTTCCCGAATCATTCCGAATGTGCAACTGCTACTTCAAACATGGCTTCGGCTAGTGCACAGGAGGTCTGTGGATCCCCATGGGCCTAGACCAGACTTTGGTAACCAGCCCAACCCTCATTGGGTGTCCTGTGATCTGCGACTGTTTGTTGGGATTGAAACGGTAAGAGAAACACTAGAAAAATCGAGAAACAAGAAGGCGTTAAGCGTTGAGTGCCAAGATATAGCCAAGACGGCTTTATTTTCGCCGTTACAGTTGGGGACACGCCGACCTGAAACCCCTGAATACCGCCCTAGTTATTCGCGCCTAGTTAAATCGTACTTTGTTAATGTTAAACGCTTTTGGGCCGCACCTCCGGCGATTATTTTTATCCCTGGAAAAATATCAACAAAAGCAGTAGTTTGGCCTTTAATATTTGGTTACTGTCAGTCCCTGAGTGTCGAATTGTGAGGCCCAACACTATGGCGGGACACTAGTAGATCTCATAGTAGCTTACAACTGTCAGGGGTAATTTTATTTAGTTACCTCCACCGGGTCCACTATATAGTCTTGTAGGATCACATACAAATTTTTATGGACTAGGAGATAACAGATAGTTCTGCCGGCGCTTACCGCTATCGCAGGTTTCTAAACCTTTATAGAACATAGTGGCCCAGTGGAGGTAACTAAATAAAAGTACCCCGGGAGTTGTAGGTAGGTATTTGGTTAGCAACCGATAGGGGGACCCCACGGTCTGGGGGGCTCGGCAGCAGGCCCCCCACTGAGATATATGGGCCCTGATAATCGTGGTGGTGGTGGTGGCTGCCGTATTATGGCAGTCGTACCAGCCCTGCTCCGCTAATGCACTTGGTCATCATAGTAAGGAGAATCGTCGGTAGAGTTGCCAGAAAGGGTTTAATACGGACATATTAACAATTTAACTGGGCGCGAATAAACTGGAGCGCTCATGATCGAGATTTGGTTCACTCCCATCCCAGATCTCAATTACCGAGCCCACCCACCTTAAAATTTAGTGTGGGCACAGCACTCGCTGTCCCTTGCAATGTTCCGCATTACGGTATGTCGGCTCATCGCCCGTGGCCGTCAACCAAAAACGCACTTTTTCGCCCACAACACCAAGTTCCGGCGCCGGGTCACGTGGCCACACGCGCAACATCACAGCCATGGGTCAGCGAAGAAGGGGAGGACGGCGGTCCTGAGCGCAGCAACAGGCGGGACGATCCTGCTGGCGGCGGCCCGGCCCCTCGACGCCTCGATCCCGAAGGAAGAGCAGACCGAACTCGACAAGGCCTGGGACGAGCTGAAGGTCTCAGGCAACCTCGAGGAGGCGAGGCGGCTGTGCTGGAAGGACTGCCTCGTCTGGCTGCACCACTACCTCCACGGACCCTTCGTGGACGAGGGCCCGCTCGAGCGGGACATGGTCATCGAGGCGGGCCTGTATCTCCGGGGGGCCGACACCCGGGTTTTCTGGGTGCCCGTGCCCGAGGGCAAGGCCGCCGACATGCCCGTCGCGTGCGTCGCCGTCAACTCGCTCTTCCGCGCCAAGGTTAAGAGCACCGCTGCCTGGGACGAGGAGGAAGACCACAGCCGCGCGCTGGCCGAGGAGCAGGAGAGCGCCATCGAGCGCCAGCTGGGGTCGCGGCTGGACCGGTGGCGGGCCGGCGGGCGCTTCGACAAGCGCTGCTTCGTCGTCGTGAAGTATCTGGACGTCGTGAGCTTCAGCCTTTTTCAAGACGGCGAGTTCAGACCTTGGAATGCGGACGAGGTCACGTCCGAGCACTGGGCTAGGGATGCTTTCGCGATCCACAATGTGGGGTGAGGCTATGTGTGCGAATGCCAACCATGTGGAATGCAATGGTATGTCGTGTTGGACGATTATCAAGCCGTGTCTGGAACTAACATTGTGCGAAATAGACTTTGCTAAAGGGCGTCAGCCCCCTGCGCCTGCGTTTCTTCATGGAACACCGGCCATCGTGTAGCTACACGCTGGCTCTATGACCAGCAGAAAAGCCCATCGCTCCAGCCAACAAATATGGGCATCTACACATCGAATACCTTGATATCTTCGCCCTCCATGGAACAGATGCCCTGGCCAGAGGCCATAGCTGCATCACGACATGACAGCGACTTTTCCGCAGGAGCTGGATATTAAAGCATTGCAGGATACAAGATACGGAGTCGTGGATGCTACAAGACTACCTGTAGCTACCAGCATGATCGTGTAGCGGCATGTGGTTTATGGTGGCTGGCCCCCGAACGCGCTCTGAGGCGCGCCTGGTAGACACGTCAAGGCTACCCGTGACTAGTCGGCCAATTTATGTACATATAATTCTTTAGTCTTGTCGACACAGCTGTTTTGTTGGGCCGACAATACCTCCCACCGCCTTTGGATTCGTAGGCAGATGTAAATACTTCTTGCAAGGGATTAGCGGGAAACGGTGTGATCACGAGGGAATGCTGAGCGCAGTTGGAATAGTTGTGCTCCTCTCATCTTGCAAACGACGGTTCTTCGTCTCGGATCGAGTAAGCGCGATGAAGACTCACCAAGCGAATTTAGGTGTGAGTAAGTAAGGCTAACTAGAGGGACCATTGTCCGAGTTGGCCGCTAATAAGTCGAGCCGGGACGGACCCACCCCGAGGTGCGCTCTTCGGAGCAATAAAAAGACTGGGACGGAGACGCCGAGCAGTGGTCCTCCTGTGCAACGAGTCGCGCAAGTCTCTGGTGCATTGTTTCTCTGCACAGAAGCTGACATGGTGGCCATAAGCATACGTAATATTCTATTGCCCCCAATGAGTCTATTCCTCCTCAATACTGCCAAGGCCTGTATTACATAAACAGGGCTAGAGTTGGTGCCTCGCCCGTGGCAGTCAATCTCGACCCTCAGATAGAAAATCTGCCCAGATGTTGAGGACTCAGGATGGTGGAACGTCAGGCTGCGCTCCGCCAATTGACATCAGAAAAGGGCACTGCAACCACGGACGGCCAGCGGTTACCGCACCCAAAAAACCCCATATAAGTCCGGTCTCATGCCCGTCTCAAAATGGAGAGTAGCAACCCATTCAATCAAATAGAAGACAGCAGCATTATTATTCTATTCATTCAAAATGGTCAAAGCACTCATCATCGGGGCAACAGGGAGGCAGGACGGAGCTACCGCCCGCTCTCTGCTCAAGGCTGGCCATGAAGTCCACGCCCTAGTCCGCACTCCGGACTCCAAGGCTGCGCAGGCCCTAAAAGCTCAGGGCGCAGTGCTATTTGAGGGCAACACGGACGACCTCGACGCTATCAAGGCTACTATGGCTGGTACAGGTAGGCATCTAGAGCCTCTCATCTCCCTTCATGGCTATCTCAGAGCTTCTCCTCTGAGCAAACTTTTAGAGAGAAACAGTTACTGACTTGGGGTTGTGATTTAGCGCCGTGTTCTGGGTTTCTCTCCCTTCGTTCACCGACTGGCAGGAAGGGGTCCGCGGAACGAAGAACATAGTGGATGCCGTGGAACAGTCGGGATCCGTGGAGCACCTCATCTACAGCACGGTGGGGATGATTGAGCACACTAAGGAGGTGCGATAGTGGGGCGCGAACCCCATTCTGGAGGTGTACTGAGAGAACAAAGTAGCGGGCGAGGAGAGCGTGCGCAGCGCCGGCCTCAAGTACTACCCGATCCTGCGGCCGCACGAGATCATGAGCAACCTCGTGCTGCGGCTCGCCGCGTTCCAGTTCCCCGACATGACGAGCACGGGCGTCTGGAACTCGGCATTCACGCCGGGCTTCCGCAACCAGTACATCGACACCGAGGACATCGGGTGCGTCGCCGTCGCCGACCTCCTGAACCCCGAGGGCTGGAACGGGCGCGAGGTCGAGATCGTGGCCGAGCGCGTCCCCGTCGGGAAGGTCGTCGAGCTCGTCTCCGCGGCCGCTGACAAGCAGCTGAGCCTGCGCACGCTCGGGGGGAGGAGGCGCTGAAGGCGGGCGAGCGGAACCCCGTGTTGTTGGGCCAGCTGTGCTGTCTCAAATATGCTGAACTTCATGCCGAGTGGGACACGCAACCGATCGACGACTTTGGGCTTGGGTTTAAGACACTGAAGCAATTCCTTGAGGAGAATTAGGAGCTGGTCGTTGAGACTTATAAGAATGTTCATTAAAGGCCTTCGCTCGGTCACGGGGGCCAGCTTTAGTAGAATAGAATTTTTAGAGCCAGACGAATCTTCAAGGTGAATTGATCGGTGCTTAAACATCCCGAACAATAGTTCACCACTGCAGACAACTTTTATGCTGTGGCTGTCGTGACTGTGTGGTGGATGATCCCGGCTATCTATCTCTATGATAGGAGGAGTGGGGAATCCAGGCAAAAGGACTACCTTGTCGGAGGAGACGGGAAACCCAGCCCACGTTACAATACAAATAAGAGCGGACATAAGGAAGGGTGCTGGTTTCGATTATATGAACCACACTCTACACAATTAAATAGACGTTAACATGGAGAAGCCTCTACGTGAGTTAACAATCAATCGTGAGCTAACTCCATAAGATAAATACGTATCTTTACTAAAGTGCACTGTCTCTCTTGTCGCAGAATAGAGGTAACTTGTTTAGTCATCAAGCCCCTGGGACCTATAGGCACCCCGCAATAACGTGTTCCGGGCTCATACACTATATACAGAGCTTCCTAACTACCACTCTCCAGCGCCCCTGATCATGCATGTCAATTTACACTTTTGCACACCTTATGCAACATTTCCTCCCGATCGGCCTACTGTGACATCTCTTATAGCCATGCCAGTAGGACATATACGAATAAAAAGACCTTGACCGTATACTATTGTGGAAGACCTGATATACATAGGTCTGGGTCTCGTCGACGTGTATATGTTAAAAGCCGACTGATCGAGGATTAATAGAACTTGTGCATTTCATTTGCCGGGAGGTCCCGTGACGCTCAAGCTGTCCAATCTTTAACATTATCTTTATGACTAAAGTTATCGTACGTGTAACGCTAATCCGACTCAAACTCATCACTGATCGTTCTCTGCTGTACATTAAAAATCACCGATGCGGCCAACTGACAACCCCTGGATCTGCGATGCCCAACGTCGGCCGACGCGGTAAATCGTGTCCTGGGCCAAGTCCTTGGCCAAATCCTGGGCTGGGCACCGGACTAAGTCCACGTGATGCGACGCCCTCCTGAAGTGCAATGTCCGGGGATTTAGAAGTCGTAGGTGTAGTTGCCCCCGTGAAACTCGCTTGGCTCTCCGACCCGTGATAGTACCGCATCACGCCGCTCTCGTCAATGATCCCGTAGCGGGCCTTCCGCTTGCCGATCTGCCGCAGCAGCGTATACACGTCTGCGTTCGAGTCTCCGCCCTCGGTGTGCGGCGCCCGGAAAGCGGCGGCGATCTCGACGGGGCTCAGCGTGACCTCGCGGCCCAGGTGCCACCAGCCGTGGAACAGGGGCAGCATCGCCAGCGTGGCCACAATCATGAGTACCAGTGCGCCCGCCAGGTACTTGTAGTTGGCCGCGTAGACGGTGATCCGCGTCGTCTCCTCGCCCTCGATCCGCTGCATCGGGGTCGTGGGGTTGGAATGGAAGACCGCCGCCCGGAACGTCAGCTCCTGGATCGCGGCCACGACGTCCGCCGTCGGGTCCGCCCAGGTCATGTCCATGGTCCCCAGCATGTCGTCCGACGAGTTCCTGTACGCATACCCCATCACGCCGTTCGCGGATACTTGTAAGCCGCCCTCATTGTACAGGCTGATCTCGCTGTTGTATTGCTTGCCTACCGCGAACGCGATGCCCCCAAGCGTCGAGGGAAAAACTTCGAGACCGGCGGTTTCCATCTGCGGGTATTGTCTCTCGACGGTGCGATTTCCCGTCAGAGGCAGCCTTGAGAGCGTCACAGTTCCATTCGATAGCTCGACTGGGTGGCGAACGCGTCCGAAGTGCATCGTGCACTTTGAGGTGGCCAAGTTGTGTTTCATCCCTTGGGGCATGAACAGTGTGGAAACGTTTATAAGGTTAGTGTCCATTACCCCGCCAAACTGGACGGAAATAGAGCCAATGCTGACAGTGTCTGCGATTTCGGGCATTCCGGGAGCCTCCTGGGTCCCGTTCGAGCATTCGACCTCCCAGCCCGGCGCGATGATTTGTCCACGACAAGTGCCGTGGCAGCCTTCGGCCCGGACGACAATAGGTTCTCTGCTGTTGTAGCCCCCAAGAACTCGTGCGAAGCTTTCCGAGAGCGTGTCCACCATCTTCACACGGCTCGTGTACCAGCCCGTCGTGTAATCGAGCAGGTTCTGGTTGAGAGCTATCGAAAAGTTCCTGGGGTTTGAAACGTGGATGGACCTGACCGTAGACGCGTGTTGGAGAATCGGGCCGTCTATGACGACTATGGTGGTCATGAGGCAGGCCAGCGCGACCTTGTTGAAATGCTTCCCCGACGTGACGGCCGCCCAAACGCTGTTAGAGTAGTTCCAGTACCTGTGGCAGTCGTTCAGGCTGCCGCCCAGCATCATCTTGATCCACCACGAGATCGTGGCTCCTTCGTGCAAAGCCAGGATAAGCATGGCATTGACCGAGGCCGTCAAGACCGATAATACGACGGAGGGCTGGACGCTGAGATCCGGGCTGGGCCAAGTTGTGTGTTCTTTTCCGTCGGAGGATGCCAAGACGGCTGCTGTTCCTACGCTACAGGCCAAGGCACCAAGAAGGGCTGAGAGGCCGAGCACCGGGGCTCTCGAGAAGAAGTCTCCCCAGTTCATTGTGAATTCGTAAATGTCAGTCAATGGCGTCACTCGGCATAGATATAAAAGGAGTCTGGGCGAATGACTCAAGCCGCCAGCGGCCAGGCGCGAAAGAGTCAGCAGAACTTAAGAGATAGCGACCCCTTTAAGCCGCTCCCGCGTTCAGCTTGCTATCCCACTTATCAAAACATGCACTTCTTAATAATCCGCTGCCACCTCCGAAGCGTTGGCTGGATTTATGGCGGCTGAAGTCTGTCGGTGGCGACGCGGGAGTTGATGAACCATCTGTCGCGGCCTCCCCGTAGATCGCCAATTTAGTGCGTATCCGGAGTAAACGCGCACCCCGTTGAAATGACAGTACGAGAATTAGAGGCATGGCGACATGAGCCAAGAGGTTAGGCTCTGAATAATGTTGGGATACCCTGAAACAGCTGTTCGATAGGTGTGTCTGCGCCCAGATCTACTTAATTTATGCAGAGCCTAACCTGGGACGCTCGCAGAAAATTACAAAAAATCTTTACCTTCTCGCCAGCTTGAACTGATGTAAAGTGACGCAAAACGAACTTACCATCATTACGGTGTTGTGATTTGATCGCGATTGATGTACTAGCATTTAAGGAAGATTAAGCATAATTCAAAGTAAGGCGGTGGGTTATCCCATCAATATTGTCCAGAGCCTGTACATGACGCTCTTGTCTCCAGTGCCCCTTGAAATGACTTGGGATCTGGGGTCATTCGTTTCCAAACGAACATCAAGAATGGGCGAAGAAGCTGCAGTGCACGGAAATCAAGAAATATGAGAAGCAGGGGACATCCTTTACACGACTTTATATACTTACCTATGTTTTGCTATGAATCAAGGGTGAAATTAGCATGGCAAAATATTAGGCGCGGAGAAAAATAATTTGGTTTTAAGTTTGGGTCTGAGCACTGTCAAGAGGGCTAGGTCGGAAATTAAAGACGAGCTTCCGCAGATTAGTTAGGGGATGCGGAAGCGACAAATTCAACGCCAAGGTCCGCATCTAGTGCATAACCCCGGCATACATTCAGGATGAGCCTGGCAATGACCAACCCAGTTGCGGTCTGGACCGTGAGGACGGGCATTTGTGGGCCGTGGGGTTATGCGGGGGACGATGGGCCCGGTAGCTTTGAAGGTTAAGGAACCCATTGTCAGCAGAGTCAACTCCACAAAG
Source organism: Monosporascus sp. MG133 (assembly GCA_004155925.1). Taxonomy (NCBI): domain Eukaryota; kingdom Fungi; phylum Ascomycota; class Sordariomycetes; order Xylariales; genus Monosporascus; species Monosporascus sp. MG133. The sequence continues at coordinate 140,934 of QJNX01000043.1, read as the reverse complement.
AAAGAATTACTAGGGCAGACTCTGTGGTTGGTGGACGAGCCCCGCTATCCGCGTTGCGAGGCTGTTGTGTCGAGATTGATCTGAAATGAGTCCAGAATCAGAGAGAACGTAGGCGTAGTGATTTGGTTTGAAAGCTTCTTAAGACGGTATCGTCAGGAGCCTAACTGCGGCGGTAGCGCCCCCAGTTAGTTTGACTACCGCGGACCGTTAATGGGTAACTGCCAAATCGTCTTTTCATTAGCCTATTGGCGATGATCGGCAGAAGCTTTGACTTATCGTGAGAATATTGTTGTACCGACGTTTTATGGCCTTTTGTCCGATATATACAATAGGAAGAAGCCATCTTAGCTGAAAAGGTTCGGAGACAATAGACATTCCACTTCTATTATGTAGCATTCGCTACCTTCCGACGGCTTAATATCAAATCTCTTCCCTCTGAGTAACACTCAAAGTGCTCCCAGTTTCCTGCAGGTGCCGGTATATCGAGAACGGTCGTTTCTCCATCACTTACGATAGGCCCAGGACTCTGTTAGTATATCAGCCCACACGTTCGAAATGTTGATGCTTTACCGATAGTGGCCCGGTTTCTTTGCCCAGGCTAGACTGTACTAAAGCGCTGTCCTAAGATTGTCTACGATCTAGCTAAGAGTTGTGCGGTCCAGGGATATAGCAAGGCCTCCAATTGCTGCTCTCCTCCCTCTATTTACGGCTCTGAAGGAATTGAGCAACGAACAATGTTATAGCTAGAAATTAAAGAAAGTGCTTGCAGTGTCCATACTAGTCGTCTATTATCCGTTAAGTAGGGGAGGTAGGAGGAGCATAGATGATCACCCTTGCAAGTATCGTCCAAGATAAACGAGGGGTGAATAACTGAGCAACGATCGTTAGACAGCCTCCTCCGCTGCTGTGGAGCCGCTGTCAGACGTGAAGTTGACGTGGCGGACGGACCGGACCAACGCGCGGTGCACGCAAGTTGCCGTACCAGGGCGTGCACTTGGGGACGGTGGGCGGGGCGATCACGCTCAAGGGGCCGTGCGCCTGCAACCCCGTCATGACGGGGCACGGAGACAGGCCACAGCCAGCGGCCGCGTACGCGCACGCCAACGGCTACATGTTTTGACTTCCGCAAGAACAGTACCTTCGATGCGTGCATCAAGCGCCCCTTTTTCCGCACCGCTGGCCGCGGAGACGGATATTCGCAGTGCCGGTTTACTGCTGGCAATGTTTACTGTATTGTGTGGGTACCCCCTTTTGTTCCGCTCAATGTAGAGGTATGTATAAGCCAACAAGGTTATTTTTCGTAGTACGAGGGGAACCACTGGGATGTGACGTATTATTAGACGTGCTGTAATCTTCGTTTTGGTCTTATAGCTAACTGGTCGTATCATTCTAGTGGGCTCAAGCAACGGACATCGATAGCGCGCTAGGAGGCGGTTCATAAAAAGGTATTCCATCTTAGGTTAAAGTTTACATCCGGCGGGGGCCGTTATTATGCGTTGAGCTGTATTTTATTTTATCTTATATATATTTTAAAAGCATTGTTCAAGTGATACCTGGCAATACATATGGTTTGTACCTGATCAAGATATATTCAGAATCAAAATGATTCCCTAACCAATGCGAAGGAGACATCCGCCATACCATGTCCTTTACTACCTAGAAAATCCCGCCCAGAATACGTCGCACATGAAGAAGAGGACTTCGCAGAGGCGGGCTGTCACTGCCTGCATGCTTGGGCGACTCATGATACTCAAGCAAAAGTGCAAACGCCACTAGCGAGAGCCGGAAGGGGTATTGAGCCCGTTAAAGAGGCCGTTAGAGATGATGAAAAACAACATCGACACTGAAAGTCCTGTATGGGATGACTTGCCCTCCGCTGATCCCATCACCTTTTCAGTCGCAAGTCCCCCCATTCCTTGAGCTTTCCACCAGTACGAAGGCTATTGTGTTATGAGTGGTGGGGAGTCGTCAAACGTACGACGCCGATGCCGCAGTCCCGATCCCTTAAGGTAAACCTTAAAAAACTCGAATACGGAACCCCTAGGACTATGATGCTACCGTATAAGGCGCCAAAAATTGCAGCAAGAAGGCGCCGATAATGGGAAGAAGCGCCTTCCTGGTTGGCGGAGACTAATTGGGCGGAGAGTATGCCTACGAACACTGCGACTGCAGGGGAATGGGATGGGATGGTAGAGCGCATGTCCATTGTGAGGTAGGTATTGATGAGTATAGGCCGTGTGTCTGTGCATGTACTATGTTATTATGTTCTGTCGGTGTCTGCTTGTTGGGTCCGGACAGTCGGATGTCTGGCAATAATGGGACATGCAATAGAGTACACCACGAGTCGCTGCAATAAGTCTCAATGCCGTAACATTGTTCAAGTATATAGATCTCGTGAATAACGGAACGTCAATTTCACATACGGGTTCGTACCACGTCTTCAAAGTCATAGCCCGAGTCTTCAGGTTGGATGTTGAATCACTGACCGGGCCGTGTCAGGGCAGGTGCCACACGCCTCTGTGACAGGCCACATCATTATATTTGAAAGTCACCCCAACTGCTTAGGCAGCCCCCCCTCTCTAGCAAGAACAACATTGCATCTCCTGGACTGGCTTCTGCTACGATCATAGGGGTCATCTGATCAACGATTCGATGAAAGCCTCCAGTAACTGGTAATTTTAGAGGCGTTTTTCATTCCATGTCTCGTTATGAACCAGGCTACTGCTAATAGCGGTCATCCAAATTCTTAACCGCTTCTCAGGAGGACTCTGGATGTAGGTTTACTGTCCCGCATAAAAAAGGCGATACGACCACCGCGTCCTATTTCCAAGTCCTCCCATTCCATGGTATTTATAGATGGAGGCTTTTCCCACGGAATGTTATCAGATAACTTGAACTGACGCCCAAAGTCGAAGGAAATGCATAGCGATACCGGAAATAAACATACTGTTGGAACCAAGTCAGTCAGTCAAGGTCCCTGGCATTATTGCCCAAGGTAGGATTCACATCTTGTTTTAAGACTGTAGACACATGAGACAGGATCTGAAAACTTGAGTCACCTATGCCTGTCGCCACCATAACCCCGAGTCTGAAAGTCATGCAATTAGGTGAATCCGCTACCTCAAGATCCCTCATTCCGAGACCACGTGAAAACGTCAAGACGGAAACTGATTTATACTTCGGGTGCTCGTCGAGTGGCATAAGTCTTGGTGTGATATAACGGTTAGAGTATAGGTTAATCGCCCGTTCTCATCGGTTTTCATTCCTCGATCTTTTGGTAAGTTAATGCTAGGAGAAATTCTGCGATAATCATGTCTCTGCCATTCTGCTGTTCGTTAAGTACCATTCTATGTGGTATAATTGCATATGACTGCGCTAAGCTTAAAGCGAGATTACTGGAAGCTGTTCAACTTAACGCTAGCCAATCCACCAAAATGACTTGCCAAAACTCCATTCATTGGACAAACGTTGTCGGAGACACGAAGCTGAGCTCGAACACGATATTGTTCCACGGGCCGCCCCGCTCAAGGAGATGACAGCAAGTTTCCATCCTCTTCAAACTATAATTACTCGCCATGGACGGGGAGGCTGAACGGGTGAGCACAAGCTCACCTTATTATAACCTCGGCACCTACGAAAGAGCAATAAGTGCCTCCAGCGAGGAAGCACAGGTGTGGTGCACCCGCGGTCTCATATGGAGCTACGCTTTCAACCACGAGGAAAGCGAGAAGTGCTTCAAGAGGGCGCTCGCCTTCGACGGCAATTGCGCCTTTGCGCATTGGGGAATCGCGTACGCGCTGGGCCCGAACTACAACCTCCCGTGGGACTCGATAGATAAGATTGAAGATATCGCCCGCCGAGGCCGGCGCGCCATCGAGGAGGCGAAGGCGGTTGTGCACAACGCTCCGTCCGTTGAGAAAGCGCTCGTCGAGGCGCTCGAGCATCGCTTCCCGACTGAGAATTTCGATGGGGACAAGGCCATCTGGAATCAACGATATGCCGATGCTATGGAGAAGGTCTACAAGGAGTTCTCGGATGACCTGGACGTCGCCGTTCTCTATGCCGACGCGCTGATGAATTTGACCCCGTGGGGGCTATGGGATCTGCCGTCCGGGAAGCCCGCATCGGATGCCCGGACACTGGATGCTAAGGCCGTTCTCGATCGCGCCATGGCACAGGACGGCGGAATGCAGCATCCAGGATTGCTCCACCTCTATATACACCTTATGGAGATGTCGCCTACGCCCGAAGCGGCGCTCGATGCAGCTAATCGTCTCCGGGGCATCGTCCCCGACTCTGGGCGTATGTGTGCTTTTGTCAATGTTGTTTCATCCAATGTCTTAAGTCGGGGACACATGTGTCGCTGAACCTGCTCTTGGACGAAAACTCCTGAACCCAGTCCCCACTCTTCCCCCCCATCCTAAGTGCGTGATCGCTAACCCCGAGCGTCGACAGATCTCAATCACATGCCTAGTCACATCGACGTGCTAGTTGGCGACTACCAAAATGGCATAGATTCGAACCAGGAAGCTATCGTCGCCGACGAAAAATTCTTTGTACGTGAGGGGGCGCTCAAGTTCTACACTCTTTATCGTATGCATAATTACCATTTTCGCATCTATTGTGCGATGTTCGCAGGGCAATCAAAACCTGCTCTCGAAAGCGCGACGAGGATAATGGAAGCCGTCCCTGAAACTGTATTGCGGCTGGAATCCCCACCAATGGCCGACTGGATCGAAAGTTTCATAAGCATGCGCGTTCACGTCTTCATCAGATTCGGCCGGTGGCAAGACCTTATCGACTTGCCCCTTCCCGAAGACGCCGTTCTCTACTCCGTGACTACTGCCATGACACATTACGGCAAAGGAATAGCCTATGCGGCAACAGGCAGGATATCAGAAGCCGGGAAAGAGCGCGAGGCATTCCAGGAGGCTTGCAAGCTTGTTCCCACCTCTCGGACGTTATTCAACAACACTTGCGTGGATATCTTGCGGGTGGCGGAAGCGATGTTGGACGGCGAACTCGAATATCGGAAGGGACTGTACGAAACAGCCTTTGCCCATCTGCGCGAGGCCATGAACCGGAGCCGGAATCTGCCCTACGACGAGCCTTGGGGCTTTATGCAACCGCCTTGCCATGCGCTGGGGGCGTTGCTGATGGAACAGGGCCATTTCAGCCAGGCAATCACAGTGTATGAAGAAGATCTTGGGGTTAGCCACTCGCTGCCGCGGGCGCTAAGACATCCGAAGAACGTGTGGGCGTTGCATGGCTATCACGAGTGTTTGCTCAGGCTCGGTCGCACAGAGGAAGCCGCGGCCATCAAGCCTCAGCTTGACTTAGCAGTGGCAGGAGCTGATATACCTGTCCGATCATCCTGTTTTTGTCGGTCAGTCAGCTCCTAATGCTGCTGGCGTAATGTTGAATGTTTGTTCAAAACACTTGTGACTGGACGACTGATAACAATGTGTGTTCTGGGCAGTCGCAACTACTTAATCTAAAATTGAGCATCTGCTGTAATGCTTAAGTACTCTTTGTGGCTTAGTGGGGCCCTATGGGGATGAGGTGGCCCTATTACTCCGATACTTAACCTGCCAATCCCCCCCAAGGGCCATGAGACGTCGTAAATTTGGGCGTCTTATGTAAGTACTACAGTACCCGAGCCTGCTAAGGCAACTTTATTACATACATGTCGTTGGCAGAGAGTGTCAGGTCTTTGGGATGGAATAACCGCATAGCCGTCTCAGATGGAAGGCGTACCCGCCACGTTGTTTCCATTATTCCATCGCGCGTGAGAGCCCGTAATAGACGTGTAGGACCTTTAAAATCTGAATGGGCCCCCTTGACTGTAACATCATGAAAACAAAACAGAACCTATTCCCCCCTTCGTCTGGGCCGTCTTCTCCTTCTCACCATACACACCTACTACAATCGTGATGGCTAGCTTTCTTCGACGATTCATCTTCCGGAGAGACGCCGGCCAGTCATACGAGTCACTTCCGCTGACAAACGACGGTGTCCCAGCGACAGAAGAATTCAAAGCAGAGTCCTCCCCCGTGACGCCACGCTTCCAATGGCTAGAGAAGACGAGACCGAACGCCCGGTGGCTCTGGGCACTCGTCCCCTTCTGCATTGCTCGGCCTCTCGGGAAGACAGACCGGACCCTACCACCGACGACGTCTACCACTTACCTAAACGGCATCCGGGGGCTGGCCTGCTGGATCGTCTTGAACCACCATATGACCATGGATTACTATAAATCGTGGATCTTCAAAGCATATGGAGCCGAAGACCCTGACGAGAACCAACATTTCTTCCAACTGCCCATCGTTCGAGTTGTGCACACGGGAAAGGGCATAGTATGCCTCTTCTTTGCCCTGTCGGGTTTCGTCCTGGGCTATTCTTCCCTGCGTAAGATCAACAGCTACCACCCGGAGAAGGTAGCGGATGATCTGCTTACGGGGTTCTGCTCCGCCTTACTACGCCGCGGCATACGGTTATTCACTCCTATGTTTGTCCTTGCATTTATTACTTCTATCCTAACTTATTACATGCCTTGGGGCGACATGGACCGCGACGCTCCCTCTCTCAGGGCCCAGCTACACAAGTTCTACCTCTCCTGCGTTGCCGTCATGAATCCTTACGTCTGGGAGTCGCACAAGATGCCAAAGCACTTTCCCCACGCGTGGACGCTAGCACTGGAATACCGCCTCTCGCTGGCCCTGTTCCTCGTGTTGATGGCTACCTGCAGGCTCACCACGATTTCCCGGAAGACGGTGATATTCGGCGTCGCCGTCTGGTCCGTCTATTGCGATCGTCGATGGGACGTCATGGCCTTCATGGGAGGACTCCTGGTTGCGGAGCTGCGCTTCGCTCCCCTGTCCCATGACTTGGCGCGCTTGATCAGACGGCCCGATTTTACACCTAACCGATGGGTTGGCTTCGTAGCTGGGTCCGTGGCCGTGGTGCTCGGGCTCATATTTTGCAGCTGGCCTGAGAACTCCGAATCTATGAAGATCCAGCCGTACCATTTCTTCTGGAAACTAGCACCAAAGTCTTGGCAGGGCGAGACGGAGACGGAGCTCAGCACCGCCTTTACTTGGTGAGTAGAATCGGCTTTTTCTTCGATCCTATCTAGGGCGTTGAAATCAAAAACCATGGAGGGGCGTTTAGTTCCTCTGAAGCAATACTGACTCTAGCGCTCTCGTAGGTACTTCGGCAGTATAGGCTCTATCGTCTTGCTATGGGGCTTGGAGCAGCTTCCTCTACTCCAACGAGCACTATCGTGCGCCCCGCTACGATATCTCGGCGAGATCAGCTATGCCTTCTACCTAGTGCACTGGATAGTACGGCAGTACGTGGGCTACCCCCTATTTCGTCATCTGACTAAAGCACAAGAATGGTCTAAGACGCCAAGCTTCGTGGTCGCCTACGTCCCTACCTTAATCCTTACGGTTCTGCTCGGAGAATATTTCTGGAGGGCGATCGACGAGAAATGTGTCAAGCTGGCCCGGTTCGTTGTGACGGACATGCTCGGCGTGGGGGCAAAGCCGAAGAGCGACAAGCGCCCAGAGATAGTCGTCCTGGCGCCGCCGCAGCAGCCTGCGGAGACGAGCCCCGCCGTGCGGATGGAGGAAATGCGGGCCGATGAGCGGTCCCTGTCCTTCGGCTAGATTAGACGTCTTGTCGCAACAGACAGCATTCATAGAAGCGGTTTCTTTTTTATCACTATCCATGGTCGGGAGGCTCTACATACTTAGCTAAGAAAGCAACTGTATCCATAGCTATTATAGTTGGACGGCTCAGTCGATGTGGGATCACAAGGAAATGGGCCTGCTATCTCAGCTCTCAATATATGCTTTAGCTGCTTAGTTTGTAGGCGAACTTAGTCGACGAACACAACCAGTGTTTCGTTGCGCCGGCGTACTGTCGAAGGAGCCACGGAACATTAGCCTTATAACGCCTTTGTTGAGGCAGAATAAACCAGATTCCACAAACTCCAGTTTACCAGAACCGGACACCCGTACACTTAATGGCACGCATACCCAGGACCTGGCCCGCCAGCCTCGCACCTCCTCACTCCGCAGCAAAGGGCGCCTCGACACGATCCACGATGCCCGTGCAGTGGTTGCTGCCGCCACACTGGTAGCGCCAGGAATCGGGGAAGTTCTCCCGGTTGATCCGCGGCGTGACACCAACGCGCACCTGCTCCACCCCGTACTCCTGGGACTCCTCGGAGCCGGAGCCATCCTCGGCGAACCGTACCGCCAGGCTGTAGTCCTCGATCCCCAGGAAGCTGTTGAGCCAGAAGCTGAAGCGCGCGTCGGCGCACGCTGCTGGGTGCGCCGCGTCCAGGAGCCGCTCCGGCTTTGCGGGTTCCGAGCTGCTCCTTGCGCAGGGGCCGTGTTCGCCCGAGCACCGCGTCGTTAGGTTCGATACGGGGTCCGTTACGTTGACTGCGGGGCCGCTTCTGCGTTAGATAGATTTCATCTGTTTGTGCGTGATACGGTGATTTCGTTTCTTTTTCGGTTCTCGGTTGCATTTTACCGCTTTTCTACTCACAAGAGATGCCGCAGTACTGGTAGCTGGGGGGCCGCTCCGCCGGCTTCACCGAGTACGCCCGCTGGATCTCGAATGCCTGGGGCGCTGCTGCGTCTTGGCGCGGGGCGACGGCGGTGATCGCCGCGCCGTTGGCCGCGGCGACGAGGGATGCGGCGACTACGGAGATGGAGAATAACATCGCGATATTAAATAAGTATTGGGTCTTTTTCGGGTATGAATTTTTGATGACCCAGAAGACAGGAGATCTTCGGGAGGGGGTTGTTTCACCACTTATATAGTTTGCATCCCCCTGAATTAATCACGGATTGCAGATTCTAGAAACCCGTATCACGCTCGGCGGGATTATAATCACGTGGAGCCCGTAGGACTTTGCCGTTACATCAATTGCATCCCTCCTATCCAGCTGCAGGTGCATGCAGCGTATCTCGGCGAGCCGGGCAGGAATACGAGCTGCACGTCGCACCGGCGCCAAGACGGCACTTCAGTTACGCCCTTCCCCACCGAAAGGGGCAACCTCCTGCACTCCCCACTCGACCAGCAACCGCGAGGGGGGCCCGAGGGCCCAGTGGGGTCTGCACCCAGGCGCCTATACAGTAACCTGAAGTTTTGCCTTGTCTTTTCTTTTCTCGCCCTTGGATTCAGGCGCACATACGTTACATGCGGCCCCGTTCCTGTCCAACCAGTTTTCTCTTCTTTTCTGCGTAGCACGATTGCAATTCTCTCAATTATGTACTGCACATTGCCTGCGGTAAAAGCCCTGCATCTTTGACAGCACAGCTGTTTCTCCGCAAAGAGTTTAGTTCATTAGGTACGAAGCCAGCTGAAGGCCGAGATCGCCTTCGCCTTTTTCCTATGGATAAAAGCGCCGTGGATAAAAGGTGGCAGCGCTGCACTCTTCGTATTCATCTGCCGTGACAATAGCCGATTGATCACGATAAGACGGCGAAATCTATTCAACATCACGCGATTTTCTAGAGCTTTACCCTCTTCTTAATACCACCTACGAAATCTAACGAGCGACGTCGAGAAATTCAACCTATAAAGCTTTCATGACCTCCTGGAAAGCTTCACCAAGAGACAAACCCAGAGAGATGCTACTTACATACTGCTGGCTTCGTCAGTCCTCTGGCTAAAAATAGACTGACAGCATAGATGAGGAAGTACAGAAATTATTATGAGAGTCTGCACATATTCTCATGTCGGCAGGCAGGCCAGAGGTCCCGGCGAGGGTACATGAGTAAGACTCTGTAACCGGGGGCATACAGGCTTCTTCGATTGTTCATGCATCATAATGAAGCGTTCACAAACACAGGCCAAACCGCAAACTTGGGACGACCAGAATTTGGCAACGTTTTCAGGGGAAGTATGTTCAGGGGCAATTTCGCCCATACCGGCATCGAGCGATAAGGGAGATCCACCTTACTGGCATTGCCCATAGTCTATTGGAACCGGTATTTCATGGGAAGGCAATTCCTTGTAGCCACGAGCTCGGCTGGCCTTAAATTTTTACTCCTGTATTAAAACCTCATTAGTTAGGGAAAGGCAGGCGTTAATGGTCATCTATTCCACTACCCAGACTACGAACCACTAGCTAGGCTGCTTCTTCTGCCTTTCACTCTGTACTTTACCCCTTTTCTCTGACATAGCAAAACGTGTCTAGAATTTGCGAGCCAGAGGTGTCTGCTGGCAAAAAGTGTCTGCTGCCAGATGTATCTGCTGGATAAAAATGTCTGCTAGCCAAAGGTATCTGCTGGCCACAGGTATTTCACTACGTAATGCAGCGCGTTTGCACCAGTCTCATCGCGGGCCTTCATTATACTTGATCATTTTGTATATCACTTCATTCTTGAGACCACTACAACTTTTCAATTCCCGGTTTCCTGCTCTCTCGAGGCCGACGCTAAAATACCGCATTGCACACTCCGCAGCACGCACACAGAATTGCTGGTCAGCGCGCCCATCACCAAGCTACAGGCTGTTGTCCTGGGTGTCGGGGAAGGTGGTCTCCTGCAGGTACATCTCATGAGGAACTGCTTTACAGCTAAGCTCCTGTCTATTCTGTTGTGCATGTGCTGTTACTTCTAGAAGCGGCAAAGAGCCCTGGGATTCTCTCTATCTCGTTCTATAACCCCCACTGTGCATTCGAGTCACCGATTCATCTACCCTGTCAATTCCCACGTCTCGTGCAACGCACGAACACTGGGCCAAGGCTGCTCCGAACATCAACGGGTGCGATGCGAAAAGCCTGGGCGGGTGGGAGACCTGCGTGAGCTCATACTATGCAGGGGCGCTTTGTTTCTGGTATCCATAATTCATTCGGTATTACACGGTCTGCACGCCCTCCAGAACTTTCTGTTCTATCCGAATCTGCTGCAACGAGATGGGCCGAATGACCTGGCTTGAAAGCATTAGGTAGTGAATTGCATCACCGTGAGACTTGATAACAGCTTCATCCAGCCGTTCCTGAACCAAATTGAGTCTCCAACCGTCATACTGATGTACGACGGCTTCCCAAGCCTGGATTGCAGATGGTTCCATGGTCAATTTCCATGTGCCTCTCCAAATAATTATAGCTTGCTGTATATCGCGGAACGCCTGATACTTGAAGAGCGCCGCCAATCCCTTTCTTCCGTTCCAAATCTCCATTGTTTCCAGTTGTGGCATCTTTATGGCCGCTGCCGCCGCTGCCTGAAGCATAGCTCCAATCTCGATCGAATTCTCGTCAGGCGTAAGTAATTTTGAAGTAAGCACAAGCGAGGTTAGGTTTGGCCACTCCCAAGAGGGTTCGATCTCGAAGAAATGGCTAGCATCTACGATGAAGGATGCTGCGAGATGCTCAAGCTTGAGGCTGGCGAGTGCGACCATCCGGCTAACAGCTGGGGCTGGGTTGCGAGTACTGTCGCATCCGCTCCAGTCAACCCCCAGAAAGAATCGCTGCATAATAGCTGGGTACTGTTGATTAAAGTTCTCGAAGACCACGAGTCTCTTGAGATTATTGTTGAAACGTTGGATAGACTCGAAAAGATATTGGAAATCTAGATAACGGATGCGGATTATTAGCAATAGAGTACCTATACAAATGAGAGCGAGCAACAACTTGGGCAGGTATGCAGCAATACTCACTTCTATCTGTATGGCTCTGTCTAAAGTCCCATTCCCTCCAGGGCTCGTAGTGGACTTCCTGGAGCCTGGGAAAACGGGCAAACATATGTGCAAGCGAGCGCGGCTTCCATCTCCGGCGGTTCTGTTGCCGGAGAAGTAAACTGGTTACCGCCGGGACCGATGGAAGCTGATCCCACCATTGGAGCTCTAACTGCTCACTACCAAACGGTCCCTCCTCCATAATTGAATGGAAAACTTTGCGGATAGCCGCCGTAGACGGAGCGGAGTGTCGAAAACCAGCAACCCAGCCATGCTGAGGATCATTATAGACTTTTTTTAATATCGTCTGCTCTATACCACCACCTACTAGCATATGTGAAGGGGTATCGGGCATAAAGGTCAGATATTTAAACCAATGTTTTGAGTCACTAGGCGAGTAGATACTAATATCGAGTATCAAATCGCCGTTAAGATCCCATGTGCTGAGAATCGAGAACAGATTCTGGAATGCCGTGGTGATAGGGCAGTTATCTGTATCGCTGACAACAAATGCCTCTTCCCACTCCACGTCTGTGAGCATTCCATGGGCAGGCGCGCAGGTGGTGCAGTCATAGTCATCAAGTTCCAAGCAGAACCAGATATAGCCAACGAGAGCCCGATTGCGATGAATCATCGAACTAAAATCAACGAGGCGCGTTGGTGTCAGTTTGATTCGGGCGAAATTATATCGCTCGAGTTCTGTTTGCCACTCTCGAGACACTGTGGCCAAGCGACCCAGTGTGCAACCGTCTTGCATCAGGGCTTCTAAGATAAGAAGTCGGATTTCTCTAGGCAAGCCATCCCATGTTGAATCCCATTGCTTCTTGCCAAGTAATATTGAAAACATTGTGTGATAGACCGAGAGTGGTGATAATTTCGGTAATGGAGCGATGTAGGAATATGAGTTGGAAAATTCAAGACGTGAGCGTGTGCGATTGTTGTGAAAAGGAATGAAATTCAGCGACTATCGGATGTGCGGAATGACAGGAAACAAGTCAGATTAATACCTGTCTGTATCTCCGATTGTTAGCTGCTTAGCTGTGGGTATGTATCTCCGATTGTTGGTTTGTTGGCTTGTTGGCCTGCGGAAAGTTGTGTGGTGTGGTGGTTCTTGGTGTCACGGCAAAGGGAAATAATGCAGGCAAAGCCGGCAATTTGGCCACCTTAATAGTGAGGTCTATGGAAGGTATTATGATGATATACATCGTGCCGATAAGAAGCCCGCGACCAACACAGTAAGTAGAGCCACAGTAGAACCACACAGTAGATACTATACCCAGTATCTCTCACACAGTCGGTAATTTCAAAAGAATTTTACAGCAAGAATTGTTGAGGGAAAAGTGTGCGTGTGCGTGCATGAGAACCATACCGGCCGGAAGAGTCATGGCCGGCGAAAATGTTTTTAAGGTTGGTCCGCTGGCCAATTTGCCGGAAAGTTAATAGTTACCTTATCGAGATCAGGCCCTATTTTTGAGGTTGGGGCTGCGCCTGCAGCGCAGCCGTGGCTAGCGCTTTTGATCAAAAAGTAGCTGCAAGGGTTAGATATATCGACTAAACCTTTTTTTAAAAAAGCTTTACAAAAATAACAAAACCTTAAAAATAAGGCCTAATATCAAGTTATAATTTTTCGGCCACGTTTGGTACCGTTTTATATAAATTCGCGAAAATTATTATTAATAATTTTCGTAATATATATTAATAACGAAATCTTTAACGTTATAATTTATATTATTACGCATAAAATTAAAATCTTTATTTTTTCGTATAAATTTTGTCTTAATTAAAACCGTACGTTAATTAATAAAAAAAAAAATTTAAGATTAGGAATAATATGTCTTAATTTTTAATCCATTTCGGAGCAATATAATAATAATATAACTTTATAAACAAAAATAATAATATATAAAGTTTAAAATTATTTATAATAAATTCCGAAATATATATTTTTCTAATTAACCGAATACGGGCGATATATTAAAAGGTTTAAAAAAATATTTTAAACCTTCAAATATTTAACCTTTTAAAACGAAACGTTTATCTTTATCCGATATTTTTACCGGGCTTTTACCGATATAAACGTAATTAATATATATGTTAACGTTAAATATATAACCAATAATTTTATAAAAACTTTATACCGTTAATTTATTTATTTTATATTTAGCGTTATATTTAATAAATAAAGTCGTACTTTATTAAATAAATAAATAAATAAGATATATAATCTAATTTTCGAAAAATTTAATATCTTTTTCGTTATTAAGATAAGTTTTAAAAAATCTTTAATTATTTAAACCTTTTTTTAATAATAAATTTAGGTATTATTTAAATCGGGGTTTTAATTAAGTTGGCCGAAAATTAACGAATGTTTATAATAATATTATTATGTTTTATTTTTATCTTAATATTAACAGAAATAAAAAAAATTTACTTTAAAAATATTTAAACGTATAATTTCCGGATAATATAATTATATTATTTTTAATTTTAAATAATTATCGAATAATTAATTTTAAGTAATTATATTAAATTTTATTTTCGAACGATAATATGGTTTAATTATTATTAACGAAATATATTTATTATTAAAATAAAAAGTTTTTCGGCTTAAATATATTAATATCCGTAATTTATGTTTTATGTTGAAATGAGGGTCAAGGTCTTGTTACAAGTACAGTGACATGTCTCCTTGTTAGTATTGTATATATATAAGGCTCTCTGCCACCTAGATAGACAGTTAGACTTACCTAAATACACGCTTATTATCCTGTTTATTTTAGCAGGTTATGAGCCCGGATTCGCGCTTTATACTGTCTTACAGCTAAGTACAGTACATTATCGTTTAATAAGCTAACCAGATTAAAGGGATTTATTAGTAGTCGGGTGATATATCGGTCCGGACTTACCGCCTTTAAATAGGCGCCCCCTTTTAACGAGATTATTATAATTTTACTTATTTATTAATTATTAAATATTATTTATAGCATAATAACCGATATTATTATTATCATAACTAACGAAAATTACTTTAATTTCGGCCGACTTATTTATAATGAACCTGTCATATATCCACCTGGAGGTATGAGCAGAATCCGAAATGGGGGTTCTTAATTTGCAGGTAATAATAGTACAATAAATAGAATATTCGTTAAAAATATTTGCAGACTTTTCCTTTAACTAAAGAACGATATAGTTACTTTTAGTTAAAAACTTAAATTAATAATTAAAAAGCGAAATTAAAATAAGTATTATTTACGAAAAAAAATCGATTATTATATATCTATTTTGAAATTTAATAAGTATACCTAGGATTTATATAATCTATGTAATCTGGTCAGATTACCTAAATTACCTAAATCACTTTGGTCTTAATAAGGAAAGCCAAGCTTTTCCTTTTCCGAAGTTTAGCCGCCTGGAACCTGCGCCAGATTCTAAAGGCTGGTTTTTTAAGATAAGAACCTTTATTCCTATACTATAACACCATTTTCCTTTTCCAAAAATCTTTATCCCAAAAATAAAAACTATAAATAACCTCTTTATTTTATTAAAAAGGTTTTTCCGTAACTTTTCAGCTAACTTTGTTTAACAGGTCGAATTAAAAAAAGAAAAAAAAACCGCGATTATATTAACAAAAATTTCGTACTATTCGCATAAAAAATATTAAAAAGTTTGGCTCAAAAATTAACTTTTGCTCGAATTATATCCACTTTAAGGAAACCGAATATTTTTACGTAATAAGCATCCTAAGTTATAATTATTATATTCGTTATTAACGCTTAACGTATAACGTACTGGAAATAAATTTTTTATTAAAGATTAAAAAGGAATATAATCGTCTGTAAAAAAAAAACGTAAAATGAAAAATATTTTAATCGCATATTAAAAATTTGTTAAAAAGAAAACGAAGGAATTTGTTAATCGATTAAAACGATTACGTTTTTAACAGGACGTATTAAAAAAGAAAGCCGTCGTTATTTTAAAGGAAAGATCCGAACGGAATTAACGGAAGAATTAAGAAAGGATAGAAGAAAAATAACGTCGTATGGAGGCAAAATAAGCGCAGCTTGCTTTTAAGATAAACGCCGTAATAAGGGTATTTATTTTTTTCGGCTGGAACGTTTCAGATTTGGATTTGGGTAAGAGACCGTTATCGCTTACGACTTTAGCCGTATTGGAAACGGTTAATTAGGATTTTGCCGGTAAAAATTTTTAACCAGATTTATTATATTCGTCAAGTATTTAAATAATTTTTATATATTATTTTCAGGTAAATAATTTATTTATTTAACCAGGTACTGGATTTTATTTTTAACCATTTTAAAAATTTTTTTTTTTCGATTTTATATTCGTTATCGTTTTTTCGATATCGAATTTTTTTTTTAGCGGGACGTTTTTTAGGGTCGGTTTTAATAAGGAAATATGGAATATAAGGTATATTTTTATGGTTTTGGGTAATAATAATTTATAATTAATTTTTAAAATTTTTTTTTAATTTTAAACGGGTTAAATTTTTTAAAATTAAGTTTATTATTAAACTTTTTCGTTTTAATTTGGGAAAGGTTTAACGTTACGTTTTATTTTTAACGTAATAAATAAATTTTGTTTTTTTTCGCTAAAATTAATCCTTTAATTTTTTTCTTATTATAATATTAAGTTATCCTTTATTATAAGAATTATAACTTAATCTGGAATCGAATTTATATTATTTTAATTTTTATTACCATTATTTTTATTCGTAAAATTATTATAATAATAATTAATACCTTATGTATTAATTATTTAAGTCGTTAAATTATTACCTTATATTTATATATAATTATATAAGGTAATATATTTATATTTTCGTTAATTAACGTATTATAAATTATTTATATAAATAATAAAAATTCGATTTAATTATTTTATTAATAATTAACATAATTCCGAAAATATTGTTTTAAAGTTTAATTTAATTATTTTATTTAACCGTCGGTTTGGAGGTAATAAGTTATTAAAAACTTAAGCTTAATACTAATTTATTTAAAAAAGTTAATACCGAATTTAAATATAAAAAGTTTATTTTGATCAAAAATAATTTTTTGTAATATTCCGTATTTATCGAAATAATATCGGATAAAAACGTAAATTAATTATTTTGCCGTTATAATACTTTTAAAAAGTAAAAAGTACTTATATTTAATAAGCTTATTAATAATTACCCATACCGTATTATATTCGATTTTAATAACGGAACTTTTTAATATAAAAAAATTAATAATAAAATTCCAAATTATGGTATTTTATATTTTATTAAATATATTTATAAGTTAAAATAAATTATACGGCTTATAACGAATTACTTTTATCTTATTATAAATATTATAATCTTTAATTATTTATTTAACCGTTTGGCAGAATTTTAAAAAATCGTATTTTTCTTATAATTATTTAATAATTTTAAATATTCCTTAATATTTATATAAAAAGTTTTCGTAAAATTTTTTAATAATTTCTTTTTATTATTAACGGGAGATATAAATCTTGCCGTAAAATAATAAATAATTTTTATCGTTTCCTTTTAATTATCGGATTTTTTTTATTCCTTTAAATCGTAAAAGTTTTTAAATTAAGTTAACTTTTTTAAAATTAATTATCTTAAGGTTATATATAATTATATTATCTTTTCGTTTTTAGGATATAGCATTTATATATATCGTTTGGAAATTTTGGAATCGTAATTTCCTTTTCGGTTTAAAATATCCGTTTAAATATTTTCCTTACCTTTAATATGGTAAATTTTAAAATTAAAATTAAATAAGAAAATTATTTAATTTTTATAGCGTTTATTTAATATTTAGGTCGTTATAAATCGTATAAGATTTTTATAGTTTAAATAAATATTAAATAATTCCTTAGTTTTATTAAAAAATAATTCCCATTTTTTAAGTATTAAAATGATCGTTAATAACTTTTTGTCGTAAATAAGGTATTTAAATTTTATATCCTTAAAAGCTTTAGAAAAATACGTTATTAGGTATTATTTTCCGTTACCTTTTAATTATTTTAAAACTATTTTAAAGGTATAATTTAAAGCGTTTGTTTTAAGTCGGTTTTTTTTGTTATAATTTGGTAATTTAATTACTGGGGCGTTAATAATTTTGTTCTTAATTTTTAAAATTTTTTTTTTCGCTTTTTCCGGAAGGTCGAATTTTTTTTTACGTATTCCTTAATAATAAATTTGGTTAAGGAATTGGTAAATTTATTATAATCCTTAACTAAAAGTCGTATATAATTAATAAATCCTAAAAATTAACGGATATTAGTAATAATAATTTTATTTAAAATTAACCAGTTTTTAATAATTTTTAACTTAAAATTTTGGATTTAAATTTATCCCGAAATAATAATAAAGCTTAAAAAATTTAATTTTTAAATATGCTAAATGTTTTTTTTAAATATTTACTAATAAATTAACCTTTTTAAAAATTTCCAAAACTTAAACGATATACTTTTTGTATTTTTTTAAAGTTTCCGAATAAATAAAAATATCGTTTAAATAAATAAAGATAAATTTGTTTAAAAATTTCCGTAAAATAATAGTAAACATATATTAAAAGCTGGTTAAGGTATTTATTAATTCTTATAATATAACCTTATATTCGTAATATTTATAAATCGTTTTAAAAGCGGTTTTTTATTTTTTGCTTTTAATTATTCGGATTAAATAATAATTATTTAATAAATTTAAGGTTATAAATTATTTAATTTTATTAATATTTTCCCTTATAGTGTTTATTAACGTTAAAGGATATTTATTTTTAATAATAATATTATTTAGTTATCGATAATTATATATTCGTTAGTATATTAAATTTTTCTCTTTATTAATCTTAATTTTATTAATTTTTATTTTTGGTACCATTATAATTAAATACCTTATAAAAAATTCAGATTTTTAAATATAACCTTTTTTAAGGTTTCGTTAAAAGGTTTTTTAAAATATTTTAATTTTTTTAAAGTTTATATAATAAATTTAATAAAATTTTAAATAATATCTTTTTTTAATAAAAATCTTATAATTTTATTAATTATAATTAAGTAATATTTTTCGAATTTATTTTTTAAATAATTTTTTAAATCGTCGATATTTAAGGGGTATTATTGCTAAAAGGTTAAAAATTTTAGCTTTTTTAATTATATAATAAATTTTATAAACCTTTTTTTAAAATTATTTTATAAAAACGTTTATTTTTTTAATTAATCCGCCGATTACTAGAACGAAACCATGGCATTTTTAAAATAATATCGTATCCTAAAATATCGGCGATGTCGAAAATAATTCTTTTTATATATTTTTGTATTTAAACCATAAATTTTTTTATTTTTCGGAAAATTTGGTTATTATTATAAGTAAATAAGTTTTTATCAATTGTTCGAAATTTATATAATTATTACTTATATTTTTAAGGGATTTGGTATTTTTTAGTTACTTTAAGGGAAATAAAGTTTCCTTTTATTCCGGAGTTAATTATGGTATTAAACGTTTTATTTTTATAATAAATTAAAATTTTAATTTAATTCCGTATTTTTTTTTTGCCTTATATAAGGTTTTAAATATAAGGGCTTTTCGGTATTTTATTTTCGAAAACCTTCGTAATTTTTTAATTAATGCACCTTAAAGGTTAAAAAACGTTTTTATTCGCGTATTTTTTTTAGCTGCATATTTAATATAATAATTATTTATATACTTAAATCATTTTTTATTACCGTATTAATATTTGAAAATAATAATTTTTTTTTGGGTTTTTCTGTAAGTTTTGTACTTTGCAAATTATGGGGTTAAAAAGGTAAACCTCCGAAAGGGGCATTTCCATAGTTAGGAAATCGTGGTTGTCGTAAGGTATTAGCACGTAACATAAATATCCTTACGTTATAACCCTTTAGTTTTATTTTAATTTAAGGTATAAGTAATAAGATTTAAGGTAATCTGGTTATTAGGGGGTTTTTATACATTTATATTTATTATCTGGTTTTATAAGCGTTTCCTTATTATATCCTGGCTAAAAGTCGTTATCTTTTTTGGTTCGTTAATAAATAAGGTAATTATGATCGTAATAAATAATAAAATGTAAAAGTTTGTAATTATTTGCTGGTAGTTTAAGGTATATTATATATTCGGGAAGAATATAATATTCGGGGGATAATTATTTATGGTTATCGAAATTTTTCCGTAATTAACCATTTTAGTCGTATATTTTATATTTCTGTATATTAAGGTGATAAATATATTCTAGCGTAATGGTTACCCTGGAAATTACTTATCCTAAATAGTATTTGCAAACTTTGCCCGTAATATTCTTACAAATTGTATAATTTTTATAATCTGGGTCGTTATTCTTAATCCTGCTGGTTATAATAATAATAAATTTTTAATCGGCGGAAGTAACGTTTATTTCTTTTTTATCTTTTTCTTCGTTATCTATATTTCGTTCGGCTACGCAAACCTTTTTTTTAAGCTAAAAAATCCTTTTTTTAAAGGTTCTCTTTTTTCGTTAAAAAGTAATATTCGCTTTTAAAATGGCTTTTTTTGTTATAGTTAAAATAATTACTTTTAAACTTATCTTTTTTGGATTCCGTTAAAATAATACAGGCTTTTTTCTGGGATTTATTTTTTATTTTCTTTTTACTATTAGAACATTTGTCGTTATTTCGTTTACCGGTACCTTTTTTTTTAAGGTATCGATTAAAAATGCGTCGGTCGGCGATAATAGCTTTATTTATATAATTTTCGAAAGGTTTTATTTTAAGTACCTTAAATATTTTATCTTTAACTTATTCCTTTAGGCCGTCGTAATAAAAGAAAAATAATATATTTTATAAGAATTTAAAAATGGTTATAAATCGGTTAAATTTAATCGTATATTTAACTGCTAAAGTAATTTATTTAAATTTATGCATCTATTTAACCGCATATTATTACTTATTTATATTTCCGTATAAAGCCTATATTCGTTCTTTAAAATTATCGTAACTGTTAAAAATATAGTTGGTAATATTTAAACAATCGTCGGGGTAATTTGTTAGATAGTTTTTAAGGATAGGCTCGAATTAATGGAATACCTTTCCGGCAAATAATTAAAAGATAGCTATTATTTTTTGGTAGTTTTCCGTTAAAAAAATTTTATACCATTTAAGGTAAAGTCTGGCCTTAACTAGGAATCCTTTTATATCCGTAAACCTATTATAAGGTTTAGAAATAATTAATTTATAACGTTTAATATCAGGCATTCCGTAATAGGCAGGGGTAGATATAATTTTTTTTCGGTTGTAATTAAATAAAGGGGGAGCTGGAATTCTTAAACGGGAAATATTTTTTAAAAAAGGCGTAAAAGTTTTTTTTTTAATTATTAAAGAAATTTAACGTTTTCTTTTTTAAGGTTTATAACTTTTTCGGCCATAAGGTCTAATCGTTTATTAGTTATAAGCTTTTTTTTTTCCTTTTTCGACTTTTACGTTACGATTTTTTTAACTTTTTCCTCCTTTTTTTAACCGGACTTTTTAGGTTATACCTTAATAGATTTTTTGGAGGTAGGGGTAGGTTATTGTTATCGGAAAAAAAAAACTTTTTTTATTCCTTAATTTTGGTAATTACAGGTACTATGTTATTAATTAACTAAAATTTTTTTTTAATAAGTGGTAAATTATTTAATCTGGTTATTAATCTTTTACGGGTTAATAACAGGGATCGAATATATTATTTATTTACTAAATATCGTTTTATAATATCGTTTTTATTAAATTTAGGAAAATTTACGCCTAATTAAGCCTTAAATTATTCGTTAGCTATTAATTAAAAAGCTATTAAAATATAACGAACCTATTATATATTTACCTAAAAATATAAGCAAAATTCGCAATAAAAGTTTTTGATTTATAGGTAATAATAACATAATAAATGGAATATTCGTTAAAAAAAATTTACGGACTTTTTTCTTAACTAAAAAACGGTATAATTATTTTTAATTAAAAGCTTAAATTAATAACTAAAGAACAAAATTAAGATAAGTATTATTTATGAAAAAAACCGATTATTATATATTTATCTTAAAATTTAATAAGTATGCCTGGGATTTATATGATTTATATAATCTGGTCAGATTACCTAAATTACCTAGATTACTTTAATCTTGGCAAGGAAAGCCAAGCTTTTCCTTCTCCGAAGTTTAGCCGCCTGGAGCCTGCGCCAGGCTCCAAAGGCTGGTTTCTCCAAGACAGGAACCCCTGTTCCTGTACTGTAACACTATTCGAGAAATATTTTAATAGCGATTATTTATAATTAAAAATTTTCCCCTTATTATCGATATCATCGGATAACTTTAGCATAACGGAGATCCATAGGCAAAAGACGTTAATAATGGCGGATGTTTTATTTCTGAATTTATATCCGAATAATAATTAAATTTCGATAATTTTACGATCCTTATATTAGCAAACGAACGAAACCTATTTGGGGTTAAAATTATTACGTTAAGCAGCAAAAATAAACCTTGCTTTAATACTTTAAGTGCCGTTTAAATTAATACGTTAACGATTAAAATATGTTTTAATATCCCGAGTTTTTAACCGTAATTTCACTTTTTTTATTATAATCTTTTTTCTTTTTATTATAATTTTCCGAGAAATTATTAACGGTAAATATAATATCGCGACATAATATTAACGTTAATTCCGACGGCATTCCGGAAATTATTTTAAGTTCGATTAAAATAAATTTATTTCCATAATTAATAAGTCGAAATAATTACCTAAAATAAAGGAAATATATGGAGATGTATATAAAGGTTTATAACGGTTACGAATTTATATCCGGCGAATTATTCGATATTATGGATAAAGTTTTTTAGTTATTATAATTATAATAATTAATGTTATAATATAAGGCTTATATTTTACTTAAAAATAATATAAGCGAATTTATCGAACAAATTATTAAAAAAGAAAATATGGTAACAAAATTATTTAATTAGATTAAAAAAGAATTTAGATAAAAAGGAATTTTATTATTATTATAATTAAACGATAAATAAAAAATTACCAAATTTGATAATTACGGTAATAAATGTAAACTTGGGAAAAAATTTATGAATATTTAAAAGGGATATGCGCGTATGGGGCCGGAATATAAACTTCTAGTTAGTATTTTAACCGTTTATTTCGTCCGTAGGTTAAAAAAAAAATACGAAATCTGGACCTAAATATTCCGGATCTTATATATTGAATCGTTACCTGAATTAACTGACGCTATCCGTATAATAAAGGCCTAAAAGTTCCGTATAAAGGGGATTAATTAGCAGGTAATAACGTAATTATTATAATAATAAAGTTTTATCGAGGCGTAAATTATAAGCGGAATATTATTAAAATATTAATAAAAGAATAGGACGTAATTATAATAAAAGTTCCAGTTTGTAATTATTATAAAAAGCGGTAATATATTAAGGATAAATATTAAAAGTTATATTCTTATTTTTTAAAAAATAAAAAAGGTAAGAAAAAGGAAAAAAAAAAGGAAAAATAAGGAAGTATTATAAATTATTAGAGACAAAAATAATAATATTATTAATGTTCTTAATATTTAAATAATCCTTTATTATTTAAATAATAACCTTAATTTATTTTGTACAAAAAGTTTGGATATTAAATTCCGGATATATATAATATGTGAGATTTAATTGTAATAAATTCGTTATCTTTATCCTTGTATCTTTATTAAACAAATTTATTATCGGAGGTATTAACGGTATTAAAATCCTTATATTAGGATCAGGTATAATTAGTAAGAAATATATAATATTTACCGGGATATTATAGGTTAAATTTAAGAACGTCTTTTTTGTTTTAAAATTAAAAGTTAACTTAATATTAATAACGTAATTATTAGATAAAGGTATAAAAATAATATTAAAACGAAATTTATACGAAATTATAATATTAATACGATATTAAAAAAAACCTTATTTTAATATAATTTGCTTATAGCAAGATAAATAACTTAATTATTAATTCGGCGAACATCCCGGATATTAACTTAACCGCCGCCCCGGTTATTAAATTAGGTATTAATCTAGGAACGGATATACTTATTATTTACGTATTCCGATTTAGTAACCTATTCGTTTTAAAAACTTTTCGAATAATAATATTAGCTTTATTAGCATATTTAGTTAGCTTTAAAATAAGGCTTGAGGACGAAAAAATAAGTTATTTAAGTAACCTATTATTATTAAAATTAAAATATATTATATAAGGTATAAACGGCGTTAAGAATTATTATAGTTATAAGCCTTATATAAAAAACCGTATAAAAAAGGGATTATATAAGAATATATTATTTAAGAGATAATATACCGGAAATATTATTTATTTAGACGTTTATAAATTATTTTATATTTAATAATTCGTTAATTATTTTAAAAAACAAAAGATATAAAAACGTAAGTATTAAATATTTTATGTAAGCCGCGTCGGAAAATTTATTTTTAATAATATTAAGGCGTAAGTTTTACGATACGGTATAACCTTATAGATTATTAATATAAAATAATACGAAAATAACGGCATAACTAAAAGCTTTAATATTATTATTCGAAATAAATTATTATTTATAATAATAAATGGAAATATATCCTTAATTAATAATTCGAAATATTAAAAATAATTAATTATTTTTATAACCGGAATTTTTATAACGTATTTAACGTTACTTTTTAGCAAATAGTTTACGGATAAAAACCTAACATAATATATATTAAAATATTAAATATTAAAATTTAAGATTTTTTCCTTTTTATAAAAAAGAAAAAGTTAGATAAAGAAATAAATTAAAGTATATTAATCGGTTATAACGGCAGCTTAACTTATAAAATCTTAACGCCGGAAGGAAAAATTATTAAAAACTTAATACAAAACGTTTATTTTAATATTAAAAAAGGGGCGAAACCTAAAATAATTTCCATAACTATGTAAACCTTTCCGCATAATAAGGATAATACTATATGCTTTTTACCAATTAAACGATAACGCTAAACTATTATCGTTTACTGCCGAATTAATAACTTTTACGTATAAATCCGATTTTTACGTATTTTTATAGGTAACATTTTAAAATACATACCTAATTTTAACCTTAAAAATCAAATCCCGGAACGCTTTAAATTTAAATATTTACTTCAGAATCGGATATTATGTAAAGATAATTATATATTTATACTTTATTCGTCTTTAATATTAATAACGAACGTTAAATCTGCAAATAACGACGTAAAACTATAAACATTTAAGGAAACGAAACGGAATTTTTTCTGGAATAAATAACTGAAAACGATAAAGGTAAAATATAAATCTTTAATAAATAACGATATATAAAAGCTAATAAAGTTAACAAAAAAACAAATATTTTACGTAATAAATAAATTTATAAATTAAAAAAAACTAATAATGAAATTAGGCGTTATAAAATATGTTATATAATACGTAATTTTAAATAAAGTAAAAAGGTAAATTATTTCGAAATATTTACCTTAATAATAAAACTAATAAATTATAAAATCTTATTCGTTATAATAACGGTATACGATTTAAAAATCGAATAAATGGATGTAAAAATTACCTTTTTTTATGGCTTAATAAAGGTAAAAATATACGTTAAATAACTAAAAAAATTCGACGATAGTACGGGTAAAGTATATAAGTTAAAAAAGGCGCTATATAAAATAAAACAGGTATCGAAAGTATAATTTAATACAATAACCGAATACTTAGCAAAACTTAACTGTAACCCGATTAACGCGGCCGGTAAAATCTTCGTTAACAAAAAAATAAGGATTTATATTACGGTTTACGGCGATAACTTACTAATTATTGGCAAAAATAAAAAAGTAATTAATAACGTTAAAGCCGCATTAAATAAACGATTCCAAATAATAAACCTTAAACCTTATTAATATTACCTAAATATTCGTATTCGAAAAAACCGGCCGGAACGAATTATTTACTTAAACTAACAAAAATATATTAATAAAATATTTATACTGTACCAAATAAAAAACTGCAAAAAAATTAATACCTTAATAATAACGACGAAATTAAAAAAAAACGATTAAACTTACCCGAAAGATAACAAATATCGTTATTAATTAATAATAGACTTTTTAATATACTTAATAATAAAAACGAAACTAAAATTTATTTACGTAATATTATAGGTAAATAAATATTTCTTTAATTCTATACCATAACATAAGGTTACGGTAAAACGAATTTTTTGTTATATTTAAGGAACGGAAAAATTATATTTAACTTTTAAAAAAAATCAGGTCCTTTAACCGGTTAGAGTAACGTTAATTAGATAAATAATCCTAATATTTAAAGGTTAACTTCGGGTTACGTTTTTAACCTAAGTAACGAAACGATAAATTAATATAATATTATTATCTTACGCAATTAAATACGTCGGATAAACCCAGGTTACGAAAAAAGTTATTTAATTATAACGGCTTTTTAATAAATTTAATACGGATTTCGAAAAAAAAGGTAAAAATATTATAATTAAAATTAAACCTAATAAAATAATTATTTACTGCAATAATTAAGGCATAATTATATTAATAAAAAACTTAAGCAATTATAATCGCTTTAAGTATATTAATACTTAATAATACTTTATTAAAAAGAAAATAACAAAAAAAATAATTCAGCTAAAGTATATTTAAACGGAGGATATAGTAATAAACGGCCTAATTAAGCTATTCGTACGAAAGCCGTTTTTAAAATTTCGTAAAACTTTCGGCTTAAAGCTAGTACTTAATAATCGCGCGGAAAGAAAATCGGTATTATAATTATTTATCATAATCCGGACCGAATAAATAAAGCCGGGCCGAAATATCGACTAACTAAAAATTAATTTAATAAAAAAAGTTAACTCGGAACTAATTAAGTGATAGAAACTAATTAAGCAACGAAAGTTAACTTAAGACTAACTAAATAACGGAAGTTAAAATCAGTCGAACAGACGGCCCGGAAGCCGCAAAACATAATAAACTGCGGGAGTATATACTAGTACATAGCATAATCTCGAATGAAAGTATTAAAATAAGGGTCAAGGTCTTGCTACAAGTACAATAACATATCTCCTTATCAGTATTGTAAATATATAGGGCTCTCTGCCACCTAGATAAACAGCTAGACTTACCTAAATATACGCTTATTATTCTATCTATTTTAGCATTTTATTCTTTTTATTTACATATATTAATTTGCGTATATAATAATTATTAACGGTATTATAAAAACGATTTATAAAATATAAAAATTTTAATAAAGCCGGAATTTTAATTAAATATAATTATAAAGTAAAAATTAAACGTTTTAATATTAATCGTTGTAAAATCGTTATTATTTTTTTTTATATTTAAAAATTAACGTTCGAATTAAACGTATTTAAGTTATTAAATAATTTTTCCGTAATTTAACTTAATAATTTACGTATTATTATGAAAATTATTATTTATATTAATAATAAAGTAAAAATTACAAATATCCAAAATTATTTAATTAAAATTATAATAAACCGGAAATATTTATCGAAAATTATAAAAAAGGTTATTAAATTTTATAATTCCGAAATATTTTACGGAAACCAGATTTACGGATACGATAAATTAAAAAAACCTAATAATTTTAGACGTATCGTAATATTTACCGTCGATTTGGGATTAAAAATAAATATTTCGGATATTAATTTAATAATATAATAAAAAATACCGAAAAGTTTTCCGATAAAAGATTTATAATAACGAATTAATTAAACGGTTCGTAATTATAAACGATTAAGTATAATTAATTATAAATAAGTTATATTATTTATATTTTATTAAATATTCGATAAATATAAAATTAAGCCGTTTATTATAAAATTAATTAAAATAATTAAAAACTATATTATTTATTAAAATATAAAAATTATAATAGAAATCGATATTACGGATTCGGCTAAGAAGGAAAATAATAAGTTATTTATTATAAATAATTTTAATTTATATAATAAAACGAAAATAAGGCCTTATTGACGTATATTATTTAACAGCAAATACGTACATAAAACGATATTAATATATTTAAAAAAACGAAATTACTATATAAAAAAACGTAGTAATTTTATTGCGATTAAATTTTGTTATAATTTATATATACCTAATTTTATTTATATATCCAAATTTTCGAACTTAAAACAATTTACGTAAAAATAATTAAAACCCGGTTTTTTAAAAATAATTATTTAAACGATAATCGAATTATAATATAAAGACGGACGAATAAATTATTTTTTATACGGTTATTTCCGTTCGGTAATAATAAAATAAAATAAACGTTTATTTTTATTAAACTTAAACGGTTTTTGTTTAATACGTTTCTGATTAAATTAAATAAAATTAAAAGTTTTAATTTAATTTAAAATATAATCGAATTAATTAAAACGGTTTCCGGGTTTAATAAATAATAATATTAAAACGTTTTAAAAAATCGGTTTTTTTTAACGTTATATTTAGTTTTCGAAAGAATTATATTTTTTATATCGTAAAAAATATAAAAAATCTTCCGTAAACGGTAAATTAAGTTTAATTTAAAATAATGGTACCGTATTTTTATATTCCGAACCGATATATATAAATTACGGATTATAATTACGTTATAAATTCGATAAATATTAGAAAAATCACTTAATTATTATAAACCGTATTCCATTTTAATTAAAGTTTATTAATTATAACCGTTTAATTTAAAATAATAATTATAAATTTAACCATAATTTTAATAATTTAAATATTAATCCGGTATACGATTTATACCTTTTTATAATTTAAAATTACGATTCCGGTTATCGTAATATTTATATCCGGGCGTATAATTTGCGATATAATAAATAATTTTAATTAAAAATTTATTTCTTTTTATTTTATAACGTTAATTTAAAATTTAAAAATTTTTAAAATTTTTAATTTATTAAAACCGTTTTTGTTACCGTATCCGTATTCGTTTAATTCGTTTATTTTTATTTCGTTACCGGAATCGCCGGTATTATTAAAAGATAACGATACGTAATTTAACGGTACGAATAATATATCAGAAAATAAAATTAAGGTAATAATTATTATCGAAATCGGAAAGCCGCATATTAAAAGTAAACGGTATTTATTTAATAATAGTAATAATTATAATATTAAATCGAAAATTAAAGAACGAAACCCGGCCTGTTTTAATTAAAACGGTCGATAAAAAACTCGTTCGGTTTTAAGGCACGTTCGGGATTGCGGTTATTAATAAATAAGGTATATTAAAGGTTAAACCGTAACGTCATAATTTTTTTACGGCTTTTGACGGTATATTTTCACATTAAATAAAATACGGAACGTTATAAATATATTTTTTAAAATTGTTTTTTAATTTTTATAAAATATTAACGTAATTTTAAAATCCGAACGGATATTTCTTTTATATTAAAATAATTCAATTATGTAAAACGGCAAAATAATACGATTATATTCGTTATTTTAAAATTTTAAATTTATTAAATATTATATAAATTTTTTTTTAATCTGGAATAATAATATATTATTATAAATATGTAATAAACTTTGTAAGTTAAAAAAATTAAAGAATTTTAATATTATATTTTATAAATTATAATTTTTTATATTTATTAATATATTTATTTTTTTAACCATTAAGGTACCTTAATTCGGGTCGCTTAATTAATTAAGGGGATTAATTATACGGGTAAATAAATAATATGGTTAATTTTTTGGCTAATATTAGAAAAGTTATTTTCGTATTATATATATAATTATTCCGGTATCCGTTTTTTTAAACTATTAGTTTAAAATATTTAGGATTCCGATTTTATAATAAATTAAAGATCTTGACGTTTTATAATTTTATTGTTTCGTAATTATAGGTATTCTTTTTTAAGGCCAGGTTTTGGTTATTATTTTTTAAGGGTTACCGTATACGTTATTTCTTTTTGTTAAAGATTTTTATGGTAACGGTTTTTTAAAATAATTAATTTAAGATCTTAATTAATACTTTCCGGAATTTCCGTTAAGATTATAACGTTTTTACGGAGAATTTCGGTAATTATAAGTTATTTTGGGCCCGTCGTTATATCAGATATATAAATATATTATTTAGTATTAAATATACCGAATAAAACTTTAATGGTATTTCCGGTTACGGTTTTCAAAATCTTGCTTTTTAAGATAACCGACATATAAAGGTTTAAGGTTCCGGCTATTTAATTCTGCTTTTTTTTCCGGCGTAACCGGAATACCGGATAAGTTTCGGAATTCTTTTTTATCAAATTTTATATAAATATACGGTTTAGTGGATATGTTAAATAATTATTAAAATTTTAGATATTAATACCAAATATATTTTAATATTTATAAATTTAATCCTTATATAAAATTATTTAACCGGTATAAGTTTATTTATAAAAACGGATTATCTTTCGTTTAATATTATAAAGAATATTACGGTTTTATTATTTTAATCGGGAATATATAATTGTTCTATTTTAAATATTGTTTATATTATATAAGTTATTATTTTATATAAATTTTCGAAACTTTTAAAAAGTTCGAATTATACAATTTTTTAAATAAAATACGTTAATCGAATTTATAATATAAAAATATTTATTTTACGATTTTAAAAACTTTTTACTTAATAATCCGTAAATTTTAATTCGTTAATCTTTTTATATTATTTTAATAAAAAGAGAAAAGCGAATAACGTTATATTTTATTTCGGAATGTTATTTTCGTTTAATAGAAATAAGGATTAAAAATTATTAAAATATATAAATACGTTTTTTATTAACGTTTTATAAATTATATATATATAATTAGATTTTTTAAATATTTATTAAAGTATTATTTTGATATTATTATAAGTAAAATATACGTTAACGATTATATAACGGGAAATAAATTACGTTTTTAAATATATATTAATAACCTTTTTTTTATTAAAATTTTATAACATTATAATTTTGTTAAATATTTACTTAATGGAACTTAAGAATAATTTATTAGTTAACTTTAAGTTTAAAGAGGATTTATTAATAATTAAAAAGAAAGTGTAAAAAATAATGCCGTAATTAATATACGTCGTATTAAAAGTTAACTTAATTATATTTATATTTTTATATACGTTTTAATTTTTCGTTAATTTATTATAATTCGTTAAAATAAAGTTATTATATTCCGGTTAATTAAACCGGAATAATATTATTATGATAATTATATTATATAATATCATAAAAAAATTATTTATATAAAGAAAATTTCGGGATATTATAAATTTACCGATAATATTCCTAATTAATTAGGATTAAAAATAAAAAATAAGGATATAAGATATAATAAACGGAATAAGATTCGTACGATTCTATAATATTAAATATTATATATAAAATATTTATATATAAAGAAGCTCGAAATAATAATAATTTATTAACAGTATTTTTAATTAATTAAAATTAAAAATTAAAAGAATTATAGAAAATATAATAAACCGGGTAAAATTTGTACCATTATATAGTATTAAGTATGATAAATAAAGCATTTATATATAAAAAATTTCAGGATATTTAAATTTATTAATAATATTTTTAATTATTTAAGATAAAAAAAATATAAGATATAATAAATTAAGTAAAATTTTTATATTAAATAGTGTCCGAGAATGTTATTAATATTAAAAGAAATACGTAACAATTTATAATATATAAACGAAACTTATACATAATTAATAAGCTTTAAACGAATCCGAAAATAATATATATAATTAAGATTAAAATATATACGAATTTTAGGATTATATAATTATAAATATATAAATAGCTAGGTTTATATAAATTATTAAATATTAATTTATAAATTAACGTAATTCTTTTATAACGAAATAATAATATATAAAGGAAAAACTAATAATTATATATAATTTGTACGAAATTCTTCCATTATTTTAAATTATTTAATATAATTTATAAACTTTTTTATTTAATATATTTAAAGTAGTATTATTATAATTACTTAATAAATAGTCCATATTATTTATTTTAGTATAATTTATTATTATTTTATATATTTTTACATATTTTATTATATTATAATACGGAAAATTAACTTACTTATAATATAATTATTAATTTGTTATGTTTTTATTTAATATTTAAAATCGTTTTTATAACTTATTTATAACATAATTATTAACCTGTTATCATTTTATTTAATACTGAAAATTTATTTTATAATATATGAACGAATTTAATAATAAATTAAAAACTTTTATGCTTAATACTGCCGATAATATGTTCCATATATAACCCGAAAACTTTAAACTTCTGGCTAAATATATTAAATTCGATAATAACGTTTTCGTTAATGATTTTACCGATAATATACCCCAAATATAGCCGGAAAACGTTAAACTTCCGGCCAGATAAATTAAATTCGATAATAACGTTTTCGTTAATAATTTTAAAAACGGACAATAAAATCCTAAATCCAAAAATAACTAAATTTATTACTAAATTTACTTACGACATAATATAACTTACGTCGTCGTTTTAATTAAAATAATTTCGTATTAATTAGGTAATATTTAATTATCTTAAAATTTAGATCGAACTTTATGGAAAATATATATTATACGTAACCGATTTCAGATATTAAATTTATGTTATAAAGTTATACTAATATAAAAAAAAAATTAAAAATTTAAAAAATTTTATATTTTAATATTAAATCGAACGTATATTAATTAGGAAATTCTTATGATGAATAATAATTTTAAACTTAATAATATCGTTAAAATTTTATATTATAAATAGAATTGCGTAATAAAAAAAGGTACAGTCTTTATATAAGCATTAAATATTAATAATACTGTTTGGAATTTTTATAATAATAACGTTTAATAAAACAAAATTTATATTATAACGGCTTATACCGGCTTTATAAGTTATTAAATCATTAAGTTAATTACCGACCCTTAATTAATTACGACTTTCGTAATTTAGCGAAAGAAATATATAAATTAAGTATTTTATAAACGATATAAAAAAAGGTTTATAAATTTATGGACCGGGTTAATTAGCGAAAAAGTATATATTATATAACCGTTTTATAAATGTTATAATTTACGAAATTATACGAACGATAAATTTGCAAATTACGTATAAAAACGTAATAAGGAATATTTATACGCGGTTTTTAACTATTCGGTATTATTATACGGTTTAAATAAAAATTTCCAAAAGATTTAAACCCGGATATTATATTCAAGACGGAAATATTTTTAGGTTCCGATAATATAAAAAGGGTTATTAATAAATAAGTTATAATAATATGGAAAAAAAAGTAAAATTAAACGAAAATGTTTTAAAACATATATAAATATTTTGCTTAATAAATTAATTTTGGGCAAAATATATAAATTAATACGAAATTATGTGATATATTTAATTATAAATATCAAGATATTATTATTATATCGGTTTATTTTAATACGAAAAATTTATATAATATTAATATTAATAAGATATATAAAAATAACGTATTTAATTAAAATACCGCAAAATTTTTTTTTTATTAATATTAAAATTATAATAAAATCCTTATATTAATTATAACAAAATATAAAAATAATTAGAAAATAAAAATTATATTACTATGTTATTTCCGTTTAATAAATTTTTACTTTATTTATTTAACAACGACGAAAAAAATAACGGACCGTTCCGATTAAGATTATTTACCGAATTATTTATAATTTATATCATAAAATTATAATTTTTTTCCGGATATAAAATATTATAATCGTCCGAAATTAAATTATCCTTAACGAATTCGTTATCAAAAACTTTTCGGGTAATTACGTTAAGATTATTTATAAATTAATTTTTATTTTTTATTATATTTAATTAATAAAATCCATTTTTATCGTTAATAACGGATACGGTATTATTAAATTTAATAAATTTAATTTTTATAATTTTACGGCCCGGAATTAAAATATTTTTAAATTTTTAGTTAACTTTTTAAACCCGAAATAAATATCTTTTAATAAGTTAAAAATTACGAAATAAAAAATAAATACGTCTAAAGATTTTGTTACGAAAATTCCGAATAACGTAACCCTTATTCTGTAAAAAAGTATAACAAATATAAAATTCGCGTTATAAAAAAAATATAATACTTAATTAAAAACGAATTTTGGAAAAGAATAAATTTAACGTTATATATATTATTTTTCGACCGGCAAAATTCGTTAATAAGTTATAAGTTATAATATTCGCCCTTTTAATTAAATATTTTTCTTTTTTTTTAGATTTTGCAAAAATTAAATTTTTATATTATAAAACGTAATATTTAATTAAAATAAGCCATTCTTTTACCGTAATTATTTTAACCGGCCCCATAAAAATGTAATAATATCGGTATTAACCGTTGAATATAATTAACGTTATTATATTATATAATATATAAAAAGTAAAAATAAATTTAGGTATTTTAAAAAAATCGGTAATAATTTCGGAATTTTTTAATGATAAAAACGGCATTATTTAATAAGCCGTTATTATTCGTAATCGGATTAAAAAGTTATCGCCTTACGGAATATTATCCGGATTAAAAATATGGCCGGCCTTATAACCAGCCGACGGAAAAGTTACGTTTGGTACGTTTTAATTAAAACTGCGTAATTTAAAAAGTAATAAATATAAGTTATATTTTTAAGTTAAAAAATAAAATATTTACGAATTATTAATTAAATTACGTGTATTACCAGGTAACGTATTATTAAGAAACAAAATGAATTTTATAGTAAATAAACTGTTATTTATTAATACGTTTTAATTAAAATCCCGTAATATTTTCTTTATTTATTGAATATAATTAAGATATTTAAAAATTATATTATACGTAATTATTTCGAATTCGGTAACGGTTAACTGACAGTATATATATTTCATAAATTCGGCAAATTAAATTTTCGAAAAAGATTTTTCGATCGAAATATATTTGGAAATTCCGTATATATTAAACGTTCTTTTTATTAATAAATCGTATCGGTTATACAATTTTCATAAAAAAAATATAAATATATAAGTATTATATGTATAAAAAATAAAAGGTTTAAATAAATAAAACTTCGGCGATTTTTAATATAATTACGTTATTTTATTTAAAAATTAACGATTTATTTTTAAAATTATTTAGGTTATATATGTCTTATTAATATTATTAAGTTAATAAATACGTATAAATAAAAAAAAAAATTTATTTACATATAAAATAAAATAAAAACGGAAAAGAATTATCGTTTTTTATTATATAAATCGGTTATTTCGGTTTAATTAACTTATATTTTCGGGATATAACTTCTTATTTTTTAATCTTTATAAATAAAATAAAAACGTTTCGAAAGTTAATAAAAAGATTTATTTAAAATTATATATTTTCTAGAAAATTTTTCGATAACAGTTATAAGTATCGTTAATCGTATTTTTGTTATCATTAATTATATTTAACGAAATCGAACGGTATTTATTATACGGTATACGTTTTAATTTAAAAAAAGTTAGAAACTTTTCTTTATTTCGTTTATAAAACGTATTTATAAAATTAAAAAATAAAATCCGGATAATACTAATTGCGAATTAATAAAACGTTTTAAATAATACTAAATATTATTATAACGTTTCGTAAAATTATTTTACCTTATAATATTAATTAAGACGTAATATGGTTTATTTTAACGTTTTTAAAAAAAATACGGTTATAATAACGGATAAGGGCGGTAATAAAGTTTTATATAATTAAATCGTATCGAAATATTATATTACGAATATAATTTTAAACGTTAAAGTTATTATTTTAAATTATAATAACGTTCCATACCACTTTACCGGATGTACCACCTTACCGGATGACTTTTAGTACATTCTAATTACTTAACTTTAATTATTTATTTTTTAATACCAACAATATAAAACGGCTTACAAAAAACGTACGAATAAACCTAGCTATTTAAGTTAAAAAACAAAACCTAAAACTTAATTATATAATACTTAATTTTATATATAAAGTATCTTAATTTACCTTAAATAAATAATATTACGGCAAACTTTCCTAAACCCATATTATCTTAAATTCGCGAAAATTAAAACCGACCGAAAAAAAATCGACTATCGACCGAATCCTTAACCTAAATATACGAATATTTCCTATCCGGCTTTAATATGTTAAAAATATGGCTAATATATTACTAGCCTAGCGCGTCGCGGATTGTATCGGAATTAATTGGGCGTCGAAATTTATTAAACGGCAAAAAAACTCTAAACGCGTTTAAATCGGAAGATCGATTATTAACGGATCCTATCCGAAAATCCAGAGGTATTTCGTAAGTAATTCGAGCTTATTCGGGTTATAATCGCAAAATACGGTATCGTAAAAAAGGATATTTATAATTTCGACGAAATTAGATTTTTAATAAGGCCTTTTATGGTAACGGATATAATAATTATCAGTACCAAAAAACGTAAAAAATTTAAATAAACGTAATAAAGAAATAAAAAATAGGTTATAATAATCCAGATTATTAATGTTTAAAGTTAAATTATACCGCCATTTATTATTATAATAGAGAAAAATTATTTTAAGTCCTAATGCCGCGATAACTTATTACCAGCCGATTAAAAGATCGTATTAAGTAATAATAACTAAGTAACAAATAAATTAGGTATAAAATAAATTTAACATTTTAATAAATATATTCGGACGCGTACGAAAGGTTCGAAACGTTTTCTTATTTTCGACGGCCACGAAAATTATTATTTAATAAAATTCGAAAAATATTACGTTAATAATAACATTATTACGTTTTATATACCCGCATATTTTTCGTATCGGCTTTAACTTTTTAACGTATTTTGTTTTTTTGTTTTAAAACGCGCTTATTTGCGATATATCGAAAATTTTATACGACGTTATCATACCCATATTACCAAAAAAGATTTTTTCGCCGGCTTTTATAACGCGTTCCAAGCTGCCATAACGTCCGATAATATTAAATCTAAATTTGCAAAAGTTGGTTTTGTTCCATTCGATCCTAATACCGTTTTTTCCGAATTAAAAGTTCGTTTAGTTATATTTACGCCAACCGTCTCCCCGTTAACTTCCGCCGGTTTTATTTTACCCCCCGCGAAAATTCTTAAAAATATCCGTAAAATAACAAAATAAGGACGATATTTATAAAGAAAAATTAAAAATTATTAAGATAACTTGCCAACAAGAATATTTAAATCGGCTAGTTTTGTAACAAAAGGTTACATATTACTATTATATAAAGCCGTTTTTTTCTGAAAAAAAAACGTCTAATTACGCGAAACGAATTATATCTTAAATAAACGTCGCAAAACTAAAAATAAACGTCTTTAAGAAAAAGGAACGCTTATTATATAAAAGGGATAAGTTTTTCTGGCCCAAAAAAAAGGGATAGTAAAAATATATAACTAACAGCAACTGGAAAAGGTTATCGTAAAAGGGTTAAAACCAAGGAACGGAAGTATAACGTTTACGGCAAGCCCGGGCATAATACGCATACTTATAACGAAGTTATAAATACGTTTAGCGAAAAAGAATCCGATTAATTTAAATTAATACGATATGTTGTTATTAAGTTATTTGAATTTGTTGCTGCGGAGTGCTAAAAACCATCCGGTGAGGTGGTGCATCCGGTGAGGTGGTGTGGGACGTTATCGTCTTATTAAACCTTGCCGTAAAATATAATTTATCTTAATTAAAATCTTATTATTATAAAAAAGATAATACGGTTATTTTAGCTACCTTTAATAACCGGGTTATGTTTTTATTTAACGTATAATGATTTTTATAAATATCTAATTTCCTTAATATATTAATCCTATTCCGCGATATACCCGATAATAATAAAAACCTGCTTAATAAATAAAATAAATACTTATTATTAATTTTAAAAATAACCTTAATTATAATAATTAAAACCATAAAAAAAGGCTACGTAAAACCGACCGGATCGGTATTACGACGAAACCGCTTTATTTTCCGCTTCGTATTATACGATTATCATTTTTTTAGGTATATAATTAACATCGGACCCTACCTAATGAATTACCCTAGCAATGAATAGCGATTTCTACCAAAACACGCAGTATATAAAAATTGATAACAAATTAACAAAAATACATATAATAATAGATTTTGCATTATATAAAACTGTATAATATATTACATTATTAAAGGTATTTATAAAAAGTAATATGGGCTTATTAAGGAATAATATTATATATTAAATTTAGAATATTTCGATATTTAAAATAAATAATAAAAATGAAATTTAGGTTTTATATAATAAGATTCTTTATTAATAAGAAACTATTAAGCTTGGAAATATGCTTTATAATACAAATCGAATATAAAAAATACGTTTAATTATTTTTTAAATAATATTATATTAATAATAAAATATGTATATATTTTGACATTTAAATTTAATATAAATTAAATATAATTAAAACGATATTAGTAAAGTATATTATTTAATAAATTCTACTTAATATAAAAATAAATTAAATGTTTTTCGTTTTTTAAAAGTATTAAAATACGTTTTATTTTTTAAAGAAATATATACTTTTTTATATTATAAAAAACGGGTTTCTACTTACTTATATTTATTTATATTATAGTAATAGTATATTAAATATGTTATAATTAATATTATGATTCTAAAAAGTTATAATATTACTTAACGTAATAAATCTTAAT
Organism: Monosporascus sp. MG133; assembly: GCA_004155925.1. Classification (NCBI taxonomy): domain Eukaryota; kingdom Fungi; phylum Ascomycota; class Sordariomycetes; order Xylariales; genus Monosporascus; species Monosporascus sp. MG133. The sequence goes on along the minus strand of QJNX01000043.1, from coordinate 102,328 downwards.
TTAATATTTTAAATTTTACAGTTTTTATTACTAAATCCTTTTTTATTAAATAAGATAGGGCTTATAATCCAACGATTTTTAAAATAATAACTTTTCTTAAGCATTATATTTGAAATAAAATAGTTATATTTTAAATTATATTTTATTTTATTTAATATTTAATTTCGAAGTTTGCAAAATTTTAAAAAAATCTATTACCTTTTTTATTATGTAATAACGCAACCGAACTCTATTTTAAATTCTTTATATATTTTAATATATAAAAACAAACGTTTTAATAAATTTTTATTATCTTAGTATTAATTTTAATCATATTAAAAATAAAAATATCCTTAAAATATGCTAATATTTAAGGGCCGATAAAAGGAAAGATATATAATGTTTTTCTACTAGATATCGAATATTATAAAGTCTTTTACTTATGGTTTTAAATAAATACTAAATATAAATATTTTAATATTTTCTTTTACTTTTTATACCTTATTTTATTTTTCTGAATTTTGCGGTATATTATATATTAAATATATCGTTAATGTAATATTATATCTTTCATAAGTAATCTATTCGTATACGCTATATAATACCGATTTCCATGCAGTTTTTGTTTTTATCACCTGTAATTTTGTTAATTTGTTATCAATTTTTATATACAGCGTGTTTTAATGGAAATCGCTATTCATTGCTAGGGTAATTCATTAGGTGGGGTCCGAGGTTACCTGGTTTAAAAATTTAAATTAATTAAAAATTAACGTTTTTATAAATTATTAGCTTTCGTTTAAAATAATATGGATTATTTTAATTTTAAATAATAGGTTTTCCGGCAGACGGCAAAATCTAGGCCCTTTTACGAAAGCTATAAGCTTTTTATATAACGTATTATGGTATTTACTTATAACGAAATTCTAATTAATAAAAATAATAAATTTTTACCAACTTTTACAAGTTAATAATTTATCGCATACTTACTTATTTTTTAATACGTTAATTAACCGGTTAATCCGAATAATTAAATTAGACATTTGGTTTATATCGTTATAAAAGATTTAATTACGGATAAAACCTTTAAATCTTATATCCGTCCGTCGATAATAAGTCTAAAATGTTAACGTACGTTTACGTATATCCTATTTTATTAAATTCGCGCGATAAAATTATAAAAATTCGGATTTATCATATTCTGAAAAAAAAAGATAATAACGCGACGTATTCGGACTGCAACTATTAAACGCGCTAATATTTAAAAATTGTAAAAAGGTCCTAATTAGGACCAGAATAATATTAGTAATAAGCTATAATAAAGGAAATTATATAAATATATATATAACTATAAAAAACGTTTTATTATTAAAATATTACGGATTTTCGTTTTTTTAAAAAAGCAAATATATAAAACGGACCCCTTTTTCGCATAATTATAACTTAGGCCTCGCTGGTTCGTTACGGGGATTTAGGGTTTGATTGGTTAATTTTTAGCGTTGTGGAGTTGTACTTGAGTGATTTTGAAAAAAACGGAAAACGAGCCAGCAGGGCCTGAGCTAGCTGAGGTAACCAAACGAAACCCGTGTTCGCATAACCTGAACTCAGGCCTCGCTGGCTCGTTACGGGGATACGGCATTTAATTGGTTAATTTTTAGCTTCTTGGCAGAATATATTAGAAAACTTTAAAAAAAATGAGAGCCAGCGAGGCCTAAGCTCGCTGAGGCAACTAGCTGACAGGTTTTAGGTGGGTACTAATAAATAAGTGGACCCCCTAGGCCCCCCTGCTAGGACACCGTACTAACTGCCTGAATAAGTAAGGCCGGGGAGGAATAGTGTCAGCTAGCGGGGTTGCGCTGGCACTCCATATACGGAAAGGCTCCTGTCAGCTAGCAGGGGTGCGCTAGCACCCCATATATGGAGATATCCCTCTGATCGGAACATATATGTTCCGGGGGCTAAATTACTTCAAAGATCAGTACGCGTTACGAGAACGTACGTAACTGGCCATCTAATATAACATAATTAATATCCCTTATATCTAACAATTAAAAATTTTATTCGCTTAATTCGTATTATTATTAATTAATTAGTTATTATTAAGATGATATAAGCTATATATTATAAATAATTATTTATATTACTTATTATCTATAATAACAACCGTACCGTTAACGTCCTTAATTATTTATAAAAAACCTAAAAGTTAAGATCATTTTAAAGGCGAATTTCGACTTAAAACGTAAGCGTTTAATATATAGGATTATATTAATCTTAATTAGGATATTTTATAACTTATTAAACCTATAAAACCCGATATAACTACCTATCCGAAAAAACGAACTTATTAAATAACGTAAACGATGTAAACAATTAATTTATTTACCGAAATTATATACGTTAAAAAAACTAATTAAACGGGTTACTTAATAAATACGTTTAAGATAATTATAAAAAGTAAATAAATTTATATTTAAGATTTTTTTATATATATTTACGAAAACCGGAAGTTCGATAATTTCCGTAAAAATATTAATAACCTTACAAAATAGGTTTTAAAATTTATATTTCTAGTAATTAAAGTGTTACGGCTAGCACCATACCGTTACGCCGGGGCAAAAGATTGGCGGAATGATCGCAATTATGACAATCATTCTGGTGCGTACAGCTGCTTATATACTAGAGCCATAGCTGTCACGGACCCCCGACCGTAACATAAAGAAATAAATTTTTTTCCAGAAATAAATTTACGAAAATAGTACGCCAGCTTAGTTAAATCCGGTAAGGTATACGATAGCAAGTTTTTAATTAATATTTAACGGAAGTACCGTAAATGGTTAAAATAAACCTTAAAGTTAACAAAAAAACTGGACGAATAGATCGTAAAATGGCAAGAATTTATGGTTTAGGGATAACGATATAATATGCCAGAAACGAAAATAACGATCGTATAAGTTAACGATTTATATATAATATTAATTTTTATTATCGGAACTTAAATAATAACTTTTTAGATAATAAATAAAAAAGAAATTAATAATAATACGATTAATTATTAAAAAATAATAATTAATTTTTTGGATTATTAAAATATAAATTATTTATAATTAAAGTTAAAGAACGTTAAGGTAATATTTTTAACGTTTTATAAAATATTTATAAATTCTTTTAATTAAAACGATCCTAATTAAAAAAAGATTAAAGATATTAACTTTTAACTGCAAAAAAAAACCTTAGGCCGTAGGTCGAAACGAGGTAATTATAAAAGTTTTTATTCAGACCGAAATAATAATAAAAGAAAGCGTTAAAAGTCGGATACGTAAGATACCCGTTACAAAACGTACTTAAACGTTTATTATATATTATTTCAATATTATTATATATTTTTTAAAAAAAACCCAGCAAATTTCCGCTTTAATTATAAATTAGTAACATACGTTAAAGGCCGAATCTCGGCTGATCAGTTTTTAAAGGAAAAATTCGACCATTTATTAAAAATTATAAAACAATTAATTACCCAAAAAATAAATTAATTTTTAAAGGAAATAAAACGAATCTTAACGTATTTTTTAATTTTTAATTAACGCGGTACGATAAATATTACGTTTTATCCCTTAAAAAAATTATCTATTCTGAATTTAAAATTTACGATATATATTTTCAACCTTATTTACAAATTCCTGAATTATAAGACGACGATTTAAGGCGACGGAATATACGTAAGGAAAAATTTCGTTCCGATGAATAAATACGGCAAAATAAACGTTTTAATTTAAAACCTTACGGATTTAAAAGCGTTACGTTTATATAACCTAACTTATTACGAAAATTTCGCGTATAATTTGGTATTTTTTTAGTAATTCCGAAAAAAGGGATATTAATAAAATAACGGGAAAAATAATAATTTTATTCGAAATAAATTTAATTAAATAATTATTAAGTTAATAAATAAATTTAATTAATTTGTTATCGAAAATATTAACGTAATAATATTTGATATAACCTTAATTACTTACAGATAAAATATTAACTTATGGACGAAAAAACCGTTACATATAAATAACGGTATTATATAACGTTTACGATTAAGCTATCCAGGCCTTAAAATAATCGTCCAGCTATAATTTTATACGAAAAAAATCCGTTTAAAAAGTTTTATAATAATTAAATACTAAATATGTAATAAAACGAAAGCTAAAAGGCAAATACGCCGTAAGCCGAAAAAGAAAACGTCCCGATTAAGATAACAAATCGTTATCGATTTTATAAATTTCGAAAAAAACCTTAAAAGATATAAATATATTATGTTTGTAACGGATAAATATTCAGGTTTTATTTGGGATATTTACCTTAAAAATCGAAAGCAGGATATATTAATTATAACGTTTCGATATTTTTTAAAAGTTTTAAAAAATTAAAACAAAATGTTTTTATAGGTATTTAAATGCGATAACGAAATCTTAAAAAATTATTAATTTCGGAATATGCTTTAATTACCTTTTTTTAGTATTAAACTTAAACTTTTAATATCGTATATTTAGGCTTAAAACGGGGATATAAAACTTTTAAGGGATATAATTAAGAAAAAAGCAATTACGATATAAAGTAACGTTAAATTACCTTCGTTTTTAATCGTATATATTTTTAAAACTATAATTTATTTATATAACCGTATCCTTAAATATACTTTTTTTTAGCAAAACTTATACGAAATTTATTATATTTATTTGGCGTATAAAAATGGTATTACGGTATTTAATCGGAAATTTTAATAAGTTTACTTGCAAACATACGGCTATATAATTTATGTTATAATAACTACTGTTATAAAAAAAATAAAAGTTTTAAAAATTAAATTTTAAAATATAAATTAATTATTTTATCGGTTATAAATTTACGAATATTTACGAAATCTGAAACTTATTAATTAATAAGGTTATCGTTATTCGAAACGTATAATTTAACGAAAAGGTTATTTTTTTAAGTAATATTAAAAACTTAAAGAACGGTTTTTTATACGTTATAAAAAGAAATTATAAAAATTATTCCGATAAATAAAAATACTTAATTAGGTTAATAATTATTTAATATATATATAAAAAGAAAACGAAAACTTAAGCAAAATAATTCGGTTACCGGTTAAGCAAAAAAAAAAAAATAGTTTTAAAAAGGTATTAACGTAAAAAACGTACGGAATAAAGAAAAATAAATTTATTCGCAAAAAGTTAATTATTTTTATACGACCATTATATTTAAACTTTTACCGTTCCTTAAATTATTACGGCCGTTAGTATTTATTTTTATAACCGTTATAATTATTACGCTAACGGAAATTATAAAAATAATCTAAATTTTCCTTTATATTATCTAACCTAAAATAACGGTAAAAAATAAAAATACCTTACGGGTAATAAGCGAAAACTTTCCGTATATTCCGTATTAAAATAATATTATCCGAAACGAATATAAGGTATAAGAAACCGTATTTAATATAAAACGTTTAATATCCTTTATAAATACGTACGATAACCGGTTAGTAAATTACGGAAATTTAAGGAAATTAATTATCCGAAATATATATTACCTTAATCGGAAAAGTTATAATATTTTATTATATAAAAAGATATTTAAGTTATAAAACCGGATATATAAATAAAACTTATTATTACCGTTACGAAACTATAAAAAGTTAAATATATACTTATTAAAGGAAATATTTTACGAAACCGAAAAAGTTTATTTATAAAATTATAAAAAAATATAATATTAAAAAATTATTAATAAGTTTTTTATTAAAAGAAAATAAGTTTTAAAATATATATAAATATATATTTATAAATTTAATAAATATAATTAATTTTAAAAATATAAAACCCGTTTTATTATACGAAATAATTAATAACTTAAAAACGTTTATAATAATATATATATGTTTATTTTCGTTAAAAAATCGTTTCGAACTTTAATCGTTATAACGGCTAAATTCGACCTAAAGTTTAAATAATAAAACGTTATAAACGTTTTCAAAAATGTTAACTTATTTTACGAAATATATATAAAACCGTTTTTAAGATACCCGTAATATAATAAAATTTTATTAATTAAAAAGGTTTTATATAAATTAAAAAAAATTTATTATAATAAAAGAATTTTATTAAAATATTTAAAAAATTAAGATTTAATACCGTTTTTTACGAACTTTATTATTTTATTCGTTAAAAGGTATTTATTTTTTTATAAACGATATTATTATAATATATTATATAAAAAATTAAAGTTTCGTCGATTAATTAATTTAATAAAGACGGAAACGATATATATTTATAAAAAATAAAAATTTATAATAATTTCTTAATATTAAAATAATTAAAAATAAGGCCGAAAAAAAATTAAATTATTTTAATCCGATTTTATAAATAAATTAATTAATTTAATCCTTAAAAAAATTTAAATAATTTTTTAAATATATTTTATTATATTTTAACTTATCCGATTTAACTTAAATTTTAACGAAATATATTATAAAATTATTAATTAAATTATATTATATTTAATCGATATTAAAATATTAACGTTATAATTCGGAAATCCGGATTTATTAAATATTTAAAATAATACCTTTTTTATAAATAATACAATTAATCGAAAAAAAAATTAAATTTACGTTATAAAATTATTTAAAAAAAATAATAAAATAACGGATAAATAAATAAAATATAATAATTATTTTTATAATAAAAACAGAATTATTATTTTTTACGTAAATTATAAAAAAAAACCTTATTTAATTTTCTATTAATTAAAAAATTAAAAATTATTTTAAATACGGAATTATTAAATATATAATACGATAATTAATAAATTATATAATTTATTAACGCCGACGTCGTTTTTTTATAAATCAAATTACGATATATAAATATATATAATTATTAATTATAAAAAATAATAATAAAAATTTAAATAAAATAAATTATATATTTATAAATAATATATTAATTAGTAAATTAATTAAAACCTTATTACGTAAAGTTTTTAAATATTTTAAAAAATAATTAAAATTAATAAATATTATTAAAGTTTTAAATTAACGGAAAAAAATTTTAAAAGTTATTTTAAGAAAAGAATTAATTAATTAGGAGGATTTAATCGCCAGAGGAAAAATAAAATAGAAAACTGTAATTCCAAAAAATGATAAAATATGACGATTAACGCCATAATTACGTCAAGGCGTTAAGGGGGTGTATCAGCTAGCAGGGGTACGTTAGCACCCCATATATGGAGATATCCCTCTGATCGGAACATATATGTTCCGGGGGCTAGATTACTTCAAAGATCAGTACGCGTTACAAAAGCGCACGCAACTGGCCATCCAATACAACACAACTGATGTCCCCTATATCTGACAGCTCCCTCTGATCGGACCATATACGTTTCGTGGACAGATTATATTAATGTGCAGTGCGCGTTCTAGAGCGCCTGCAACTAGTCTGTTACGGTCGGGGTTCCCGTGACACACCTCCAGCCTATATAAGCAGCTGTACGCACCAGAATGATTGCCACAATTGCGATCATTCCACCAATCTTTTGTCAATGCCCCGGTGGTGTAAAGGTAATGGTGCTAGCCGTAACATAGTCATGCAATGCAACATCACTGATACCCCTAGTGTCCCCCAACCACTTCCTGAATTTACCCACTTCCTGAATTGAATTTTCGCTCCTTCAACACCCACCCCTTTTATCAACACTCCCTAATAACTCAACCCACACAACGTTTCTGAAGCTCCAATTCGAGATGGGGCCTGACGATAAGTATAGCATACAGCAGGCCTTAGCAGAAATTACTACGGGCGCTTAACAAAAAATAACGGCTAACAAATGGGGTATAGCAAAAAGCACCCTATCCATGCGAAAACGAAACGTCAGATTCCACGCCTAAAGCCATCAATATTAACAAATCTTTAACCCTTTATAAAAAAACGTATTGGTAAAATAAATATTAGACGAAAAAACTGGTAAAAAAATACCGTACGATTTCGAAATACGTTAAATAGCAAAATATATTAATTAAGCGAATAAAAACGTTTATTTTTTTAAAAAATATTAAATTAAACGTTTTACTAACCGGCATTTAACGTTTTAAAAAAAGTTATAAAAGTTTTTCGAAACTTTTCGTACGTTTTTTAACCTTTTTAATAAAGTCCGAAATTTTTAATACGTTTTAAAATTATTATCCGTAGATTAAAAATTAAAAACGAAAATATCGTAAATATGGACGAAATAAACGCATAAAAAAGCGAAACTAAAAAGGAAAAAGTAATTAAAAACGTTTTTACGAAACGTAAATTTTAAAAAATTTCCGAAATAATAACTTAAATAACGATAATCGAAATTATTACGGTTAACGGGCGACGATTAATACCCGTAATAATTTTTACCGGTTTTATTTTTTAAAAATAATTTTCCGTATTATTTTCCCAAATAAAAATATACCGTTAATAAATCGGATTAAAATAAAGTTAAAATCGCTTTCGAATAACTTCGAAAAATTTATTTTCCCGAAACAAAACCTTTAAACTTTAACGACTAAAAATTTTTTATTTTAAATTAACATATTACCCATATTACGGTCGAATTTATGGCTAAATATAAAAGAAATAAGGTACGTTATTTATATATATCCTTATATAACTTCCATATTATACAACCGCTTAATATCGGAATATTTACTATATTAAAGCGGTATTATTATAAAAAAATGTTAAATTTCGGTTTTTTCGCAGCTTTCGTTTTTATTAATAAATAACGTTTTCTTAATATATGTCGTAAAGTTTTAAGGAAAACTTTTAGCTCCAAAAATATATATTCGGATTTTAAGGCAATAAATATCTTGCTATTTAACGTAAATAAACCGTTCTAAAACCCGAAAATAATCGGGAAATTTCCGCGCCAATAAATCCCAAAGCTAGTTAGGGCTTATTAATCTTTAAAAAAATATTTTATAGTATAATATACCCTTAAAAAGGATAAGGACGTTCAGAATTAATTCCGGGCCATTAATTCGCAAAAAGTTACTATCTTTCGTAATATTTAAATTTTGTTTAAAAAAACTTCCAAAACCTTAAACCTAAAGTTTATTAAAATCGCTATTTTATACCATAATAATAAGGTGTGACGGCTGACTGGCTTAACCAACTATTAAACCCTAGTCGTACGGTTTATGTTGGTAATAGTATTATGGGAATCTGAATAATAGAATAAGGGTATAGTTACGTTTAATAATGGCAGATATTAAAGGTAATCTGGGTAACCAAATTGTATTATAAGCTGGTACTATTTAAATTATAGGAAAATAACGAACGTATATATGCTACTTTTAGCTTAAAATTTTTAAGCGGTTTAAACCCTTAAATTCGTTAAAATTTTTAAGCCTATCGTAGGTTTAAGGGGCTTAAGGCGCTAAAGCCCTTAAAACCTTTAAGCCGGTTACGTAATTTAGATTTATGTCGGGAATAAGTTTTAAACTTTCCGACCGTTTATTTTTAGGCCAAGCTTTTAGGTTATAATACGATTTTCTTTTTTTAGGATTTTTACCCTTAAAGATTAATTTATTTATCGTATTTATTTAGTAAATAACTTTTTTTTTTATATATTATTTTTTGGGTTATTTTAATTATTATACCTAACTGTATTAAAAAATAAAGATTACTTAAACGTAATAACGCTTTAATTTAATCGAAACGGATTAAAACTTTTAGTTTTATTATATTTTTTTATATTTCGTATTTTTGTTATAAATTTAAAGGGGGGATTTGTAAGGTTTATTTTAATTCCGGAAAATATTTTCGTTATATCGAATACGGTAGTTTTTGTAATTTGTTTGATCCTTTTATTTTTGAGCATTAACGATTTCTGGACGAAAAAAAACGGTTGGAACGCGAAAAAAAATAAGCGCGAAAGGTTTTCCGTTTTGTTACTAATAAATTAAACCGTTTTCAAAAATAACGTAAGGTTTTACGTCGTCGTGGAATTAAAATATTACGTCGTAATATTTAGGGTACGGAGACGATGGAAAAGTTTGAACGATTAAAAAGGGCGTAGTAATAATTGGAAACCGAACTGGCTGTTTCGATATAAGCCGTTTTTTTTGCTAATTGGTTATTAAATTAGGATATGTTTAATCTTGGCGTTGCCGATATTATTGGTAAAAGTTTTTTAGTAAGCGTTAGGTTTCCGTAAAATTTTTTATAAATTTTTATATATTTTTTAACTTTGGGTAATTTTTTTACCTAATTAAATACTACTTTTTTTTATTTTCTTTTTTGGTTTCGAAGATTTTTTTAACTTTTTATACTGATATATTTTTTATTACCTTTTCCTTTAATTTTATGCGGATTTAAATTATGTTTATTATTAACTTTAATAAGGAAATATAAAAAACGGGGTAAAGTTTAATTTTAAAGGGTAATTCTAGTTAATAATTATTTTTTAAAATTTTTTTCGCGACTTTATACGGTCCGATATATTTAAAGTTAAGTTTTTTATTAAATTATTTAGTTTAAATGTTTTTGGTAATTAAATAAATTATTTTTTTTTTAAAAAGGTTAATTTTTTTAACTTTTTTTGGTTATAATATTTCTGTATTTATATACGTACAAACTTAAGTTTTGTTTTTATTTTTATATATAATTATTTAAATTATTTTAAAATAAAAATTGTTTTAATATTAATTAATTTTTTTTTTATAAATTTCGGTAAACTTTTGGTATAAAACCGAAATTAACGTTAATTAATATTATTTTGATATTTTCGTAATAATTTATATTATACGTTAATTAAGTTATTAATAATTTTTTAACCTAATTATTTTGTTTATAATTAATATAATACCGTAAGTAAATTTCGAATATTTAATTAGTTTTTTTTATTTGGCTATTTATTTATAATTTAAAAGCGTTTAAAGGTTTATGGTTTAGGCCTAATTATATCATAAAATTTTGCTAAAATTTTGAAACAAAAGTAATATTTTTATCGGATACGATTTTTATTAAAAGTTTATATATGTTAATTAAATATTTAAAAAAAATATACGTTAATTATTTTACGTTTATATTTTCGTTAAATAATAAAAAATAATAAAATTTTATAAATCGGTTTATGATTATAAAAATGTTATCGTAATATATATCCGTTATTAGGTTTTTTAATAATAGTAATTTAATAATAAAATTAAAGGTAATTAAATCCTATAATCGTTCCGTAATTAATAATAATTATAACTTTCCGTATAATTTATGGTGTCGTACCTTAATTTTGTTATATAGGTTATATTTTCGTAAAATCTTCCTTATTATTAATTTTATTTTGGGAAAATAATATATACGTTATAACCGTTTAAGGGTTTTATGGATTCCAGGATATCCGTATAATTAATATTCGTATATTTTACGCGTTAATTTTTTTTAGTATTTTTTTAGTATTTAGGTTTTATCGGTTTTTTCGTTTTCTGGTAGTTGGTCGTTATATTATTGGATTTTTTAGTATAAGTTAAATATTATTTTTTTTTATTATAATTTGTCGTATTTTTATATGTTTTTTCTTTTGTTAAATTAAATATTTAGTACGGAACCTTAAGGATTTTTTTTTTTAGGTTTAATCGTTTGTTAAAAACGTTTATTTTGTTATTTTTTAACTCTTTTTTATGAATAATAACGAAATTAAATTCCGAAAGGTATTTTACGTAACGGAACTATCGTTTTGTTAATTTTCGGATGGTAATAAACCGGGTAAGGTTTTTGTGGTTTATGTATACCTTAACTTAATACAGGTTTTTTTAAGGTAATATTTAAATTCTTTAAAGGCGTTAATAATAGCTAAAAATTCTTTATTTAAGATAACATAATTTAATTCGGCTTTTTTTAATTTATAAAAATAAAACGTAATAAGGTATAAGTTATTTTAATTATTTTTATATCCGATTATTACGTTTAACGTATAATCCGAAATATCGGTTTTTAATTTTACGGGACGGTTTAGGTTAAATATAATTAATATTAATTCGTTAATAATTACGTTTTTAATTTATTAAAAATTTTTTTTTGTTTTAGTTATTTATTAAAATTCCGTTTTTTTTTTAATTAAGTTAAATAAGGATATTACGATTTTGTTAAAGTTACGAATAAATTTCCGGTAATAGTTAACGAATTTAAAGAAAACCTGGATTTCGGTAATTATAATAAATATTTTTTATTTTTAAATTGCTGTTATTTTTTTAAGATTTATTTTGATATATTCCGGAATAATTACGTATTTTAGGTACGGTATTTTTTGTTTATAAAATTCGTTTTTTTGGCGTTAATTAAAAAATTAACGTTTTATAAGGTTTAAAAAATTTTATGGACCTATTTTTCGTATTTTTTTTCGAATTTAAATAAATAAAAATATTATCGAAATAATAAATAATAAAAATATTAAGATATTTACGTAATACGTAATTAATTATCTTTTAAAACGTTATAAGTACGTTAATAAGCCTAAATAATATTACCAAATATTCGTATAATCCGTATTTGGTTTTAAAAGTTATTTTTTATTTATTTCCTGGTTTAATGCGGATTAAATTATATCCGTTTCGTAAATTTAAGGTAATAAATTATTTAATTCCGTAAAGGTAATTTTTTATTTTAATAATTAAAGGTAAAAATATACGATTTTTAACCGTAATATCGTTTAATTGTCGGTAATTAATTATTAATTATAATTTTTTATTTTTTTTTGGTACGAAAAATATAAAATATCCTACTGGCTATTTGAAACGTTTAATATGTTTTTTACGTAATTTATTTTCGAAATATTCCCGTAACGTATATAATTTTTATTAATTTAGGTTATATATAAAATAAAAGGTAATTATTTTATTATTTTTTAGGATTATTTTATAATTTTATTTATTATATTTTAATAATTTTATTTCGATTTATTCCTTAAATAATCGTTCGTATTTATAATATTATAATAATACTTTAGCCATTTTTTTTAACTTTTAGGGCTGGTATTATAAATCGTCGTTTATTTCGTATAATCGTATTTTAATTATAGCGATAATACGTCGTACATATCTATTTTACTTTTTTTTTTATATATATTATATTCCTTTAGGTAATAAGGTTTCTATCGTATCCTTATACTTATATTTGCCGTTATCGTCGTTAGTTAAATAATAAAATCTTTTTTTTAAATCGTTTTTATCGATAAAAAATAAAACGAATTTTACCTAATTAATTTTTTAATTAATTAAGGGGTTATATTGGTATAATTATTTTTTACCGAAAATTATATCGTAATTCCGTATTAAAATAATATCGAAATTAATAATTTATTTTCGTCCTTAAATATAAGTTTCGAAATAATTAATTTTACGGTTAACTTATCCGTTATTATAAATAAATTTGATACCTTTAATATTTTTAACTTTATAAGGTTCGGTTTTATTTTTTTATAACAAACGTAATTCGTTAACTATTTCCGGTTTAATATAATTCGGATCGGTTCCGCAATTTACTATAACGGTATACCATTTTTTCCTAATTCGTATTCTGATTATAATAAAAAAAATTTCTATCTTTTTTATTATCGTACATAAAGCTTTTTTAGGGGGTATATATTAACTCCCTTTATTCTTGCCAGCCTATAACTTTTTTACAAATAACGTTCTTCTTTTAGGGGCTCTGCCCGTAATTACTTCAGTTATTCTTTTTGTCGGCATAACTAAGCTTCTAGCTCGAGGATCTTTTCCTTATATCGTTTTACTTAACTCGTTAGGCTGGTAACTTGTTTTCTAAAAGTTTCGGCTTTTTCCAACCAGTTTATAACCGTAACCCATTCTTTATCTGTTATCGCAACCAGTTAATCCTGATACCCTTGGTATCTTTAATACTGGGCATAATATTAAACCATTTCTATTAGGCGTTTTTCGATTTTTTTTCCGATTTTTCTTTTCTCTTTAAGGTTATTAACATAAGCACGTCGGAAATATAGGTTATTTATTACTTCCCTTTAGGCCTTTATTACTATCTGGTAAATCTATTCTTTTTACGTTTTATAATCGTACCATTTATAATAATATATAAGGTCTTATTCGGGGCAACCTTTTCTTTCCGGCCAGCTTCCTAACGTTATGATAACGTCAATATCGTCTTATATAACTATAGTACGTAAGTATTTATACCATTTTTAATCCTTAAAGTCACTTCCGGTTTAGGCGTAAAAATTAAATCCCTACTTATACATACGCGTAAGTTATTATTAAATATATTTTTATTATTTTTCGTATCATAAATAATAAATCCTTTTACAATAAATAACATATAGTTTCTCATATTAATCGGGTTCTTCCGGGCATAAGGTTTCGTTTTAACTTTAGTACTTTTTAATCCATTTATTTAACTTTTATTATTTTTATCATTATTATTTCTTTTATTACGTATAAAATATCGGCTTTTCCGGTATTAATTTTATTTATTTTTCGTATTCCTATAACCACTTAATAATAATTAGGTTGGATATGGCGGTACGTTATCGTATAATTACGGCCTAAAAAAATGCTTTAATTTTTCGTAACCTTTTCCGCATTTTTGGAAATAAGTTAAAATTTTTTTTCCTTTTAATTATACCGAAAATAACGGTTTTTTTATCTCTTAATTATTCCTTAAGTACCGGGATTTAACCGTTACGTTATTTTTTAAAGGTTTTATATTAACTTTTTATGTAACCTATTTTATCGTAATTATAACATTTAATTTAATTTTAATCCCTTTTTTATACGGTTTTTAACTTTATAAATCTTAAATATATACCGTAAAACGTATTATTTTTTCGTAAAGTATTAAAATAAGTAAAATATCTGGTCCTATTATTATATTTAACGTTTCTGGTTTTTTAGGCATATTATCGGTTATTAATTTTAATTATTATCGTAATATAATCGGTTAAAAATTTAAGTCGGTTTTTTTTTAAAAATTTCCTTTAAACTTTTTCCTTTAAACTTTTAAAAAATTTCGTTATTAAAACTTTTTATCCTTAATTTATTTTTAAAATTAACTAAATAAACGTAATACCGTAATTAAATATAAATCTTTTTTACGTTAAGTTTTCGAATTATATTTTTATTTTCGTTTTTTCGTTTATTATACCGAAAATTTTTCGTAATATATTTTCGAATTTTTTATAATCGTTATATATTATTCGTACCTTAAATAACCGTAATTTTGGTATAAATATAATATATTTTCTTAAAGTTAGTTTAAATTACGTAATTACGTTTTTTTTAAAACAGCCGATTATAAATTTAACCTTTAACGTAAAAGTTACGAAATAAATAAAAAAATAACTAAAATAAGTTCGGTATTAAATAAAAAATAATTATAACTTAATAAAAATTTTATTAAAAAGTTTTAACTTAAGTAATTTTAATATTTTTCCGGACTTCTTAATAAGTACTAATTAAATAAATCGAATTTTTTTTAAAAAGTTTATAATTATAAGGTCCTTACCCTTTCCTTTAAACCTTTTTTAAATATTTTTAAATAAAATAATAAAAGCGGTATTATTTTTTTCGAATTAAATAATACGTTTATTAATCGTATTTAATTATTAAAATACTTATTTTTTAATAAAATTTAGTTTTTATAAAACCTTTTCGTCGTCCGAAACCATAATATCTTCCGGGATTATATAAATAAAGTTAATAAGTTACTTATTACCGGATATAATATTAAAAATATTATTTAAAATTTAATAATATTATTAAATAAAAACTTATAACGTATAACGGCTAATTAACTTAACCAACTATTAAACCTTAATCGTACGGTTTATATTAATAATAATATTATAAAAATTTAAATAATAAAATAAAAATATAATTACGTTTGGTAATAATAAATATTAAAAATAATCTGAATAATTAAATTATATTATAAGCTGGTATTATCTGGATTATAAAAAAATAACGAACGTATATATACTATTTTTGGCTTAAGGTACTTAAGCGGTTTAAACCCTTAAATTCGTTAAAACCTTTAAACCTATCGTAAGCTTAAAGGGCTTAAAGCGCCAAGGCCCTTAAAACCTTTAAGCCGGTCACGTGATCTGGACCCACGTCGGGGATAAGTCTCAAACTCTCCGACCGTTTGTCTTTGGGCCAAGCCCTCAGGTCATAACATAAGGATCTAAAGAAATAATTAAAAGCTTTAAAGCCTTAAGGGTATATTATAATAATTAAGGACCTTAACGATATATTTTCCGAAATTAAATAAATTATAATAAATAAAGAAGCTGTTAAAATTTCCGTTAAAAGGTATAAATAATAATACGCAAAGAATTTCCTAAAGGGAGCTATAAAAATTAATCGGAAGTTAATGAAGGATATGCTATTTTAATGGCAATTAAAATAAAACAAAAATATAACGTTTTCGTTAAGATATTAAGGAGTGTTATTAGTGATACCGTCGTATTTAGTGTTGTGAACCAATTCAGGAAGTGGGTAAATTCAGGAAGTGGGTGGGTGACACTATATCTAACAAATAGAGACCACCAGAATAAGATCATATGATTTCGCCATTATCGGCTATGCACCACGCCCTATTTTGCACTTAATATTCGCCTTACATAACGCCTAAGACCCAGCTATGCCCGACGTCCCATTTTTGCTCTTATTACCAAATAAATAAAACTATTAACGTAGCATGCACCTCCTTCATAACCCCACCACATCGCCTCCTTCATAGCCCCACCACATCGCCTCCTCCTAGCCCCACCACATCGCCACGTAATAAGAGGCAACTTAAACCCTGCGGCATTAGGTCTTTTGTCATTTGCAATATATCTGTACATCCTTTCGCTCATACTGAAACATTTGGATACAAAGGGTATCTCCCACATTATCGATCCGTACCAGATACCATGTCAGCTGTATCCTCACAGGAAGGGTAAGGCATCCATTTATGGCCATCCTGTCGATAATGGACTTACTAATTTGTTCTTTTCTAATGTTCTAGTGGCCCCGCAGAGTGGAAGTCGGCCATCAATTTTTACCTGTCTCGCCTCAGCCCCCAGCAGCACACAGAGTTCACCTCAAGGACAGGTCTCCAGGACTTCCTATACTCTCCTGTCTTCTCTCCATCCGGCCGAAAAACCCCCTCCAGACCCAACAAGGCTGTTCAGAAACTTGCTGCTCTACTTCAACCATTAAACCGCTTCGCCGGCGTTATAGATACCCTTATACAGACAAATTCTGGGATCGGATCGCCAATATGGGCGCCTTTGAAGATGGTTTGCATCATTTGCAAAGAGCATGGAGATCTAATTGACAAAATACGGGAATTCGTTGCTCGAATTCTCGCAGGCTATGATAGGATAGCCAGATACGCATACTTGTTTGAGAGAGACAAGCTATTGCAGGATGCGATCGGGATGTTATACTCGGACTATGTGGATTTTTTCACGAGGCTTGTGCTCTTCGAGCAAAAGTCTTTTGCCCGTCAGCTATTCTCTTTTTACATCTACTGACTCAGGGATGCTAATTGTTGTTCACAGGACAGTTGATGACTACATTCGACGCAGAGTTTCAACAGGTTACAGAGGCGTTGAAATTTCATGAGGCTGCAGTTGACCTAGCGGCTAACGCAGCAAATATTGCGGAATCTAAGGAGGCACGGGTGGCCCAGGCTTACCTTCAGGAAGGCGAGTATAGCGCACTCTAAATGAATATTACCAATCGGTACCTAATGTCGGCAAAACAGACGCCCGAAGGCGCGATCTGATGCGCTGGATCTCGGGACCCACAACGTTCGATGAGGATCTCCGCAAGCTCCGCGATATTCGATTTGACCCCGGCTGCGACTGGTTCCTGAAAAGCGATTCTTGGTCTATAACAACGTGGCTACCGCGTAGTGTAGACCCCTACTTTGGAAACCATGGTCCGCAACTGTGGGGCAGGGTTGATGAAGCTTCCTTCCCTAAAAAGTATGATTTGCTTTGGATTAAGGGAGCGCCAGGCGCAGGAAAATCGGTATTGGCCTCGGCAATAGTGGATTACCTGCTCGAGAAGTGTCGAGCAAGCGATGTTCCCATATTATACTTCTTCTGCAAGCATGAGCATGCGGAGAAGAGGGCTTCGTTACCGATACTTAGGAGCCTGGTTGCTCAGCTCTTAATACAGGTGCCACGACTATCCGCTCATTTCGATGAGATATATCAGCAGAGTGGGCAGGAAAAAGTCGAATCCTTTTATGCCCTTCTCCCGGCCTTCCTGAACGCATTGGCAGACTGCCCGCAGAGCTATATAATACTTGATGCAGTCGACGAATGCGACAATACTTCCCTGAGTCACTTCATAGAGGCTTGCAAGCTCTGGAAAACAAGCTCACCTTTTGCGAAGCTGAGACTTTGCTTCACTAGTCGGTCAGAGTTACCGATGGAACCCAAGATGGCTAGCGAGTTACGCCTTGACGCAAACCTGTTGACTATCGATCCGTCTAAGACCATCCCAAGCGTCAAGTCTTTTGTTAGAGAAAGACTTGGCTGGAAATGGATGGATGAAAGTCTACGTCAGAAGGCGGAGTGGAGCATCTGCGCATATGCTCAAGGGAATTGGCTTGTGGCTGCTTTGGCGCTGAACGGCGTCTTTAAGGCCAAGACAATTTCTGCGGTTGAACGACAGATTGAGGATTTGACGAGTGGCCGAGGCCCACCGAATCTCTCAGAATTATACAGAAAAATTCTTTTACGACTAGAATCCGACTTTGAGGACGAGGATGACCTCGACAGAGCACAGACGATATGGGCTTGGGTCATATTCTCACGGCTCGGGCGGCCCCTATTTCTACATGAGCTAGCCACGGCGCTGTTACTTAGAGCCACGATTCGGAAAGAGGAGCGTGATGGTGTGGAGTGGCAGACGACTGTCGATACCGGAGAAAACTTGTTTGATCCAAAAGCTGAAATTCTGAGACTGTGCTCGCCCCTATTGGAGATTGATGAAGATGGACTCGTCCACGTGGTACATTACTCTGTCAAAGAGTATTTTTTGACGACATCAGATTCTTCCACGCCGGAAAGCTCTGGTTCGCATCGACCTGCAGTACTCATTCCTGAATGGCAGCGTGTTACAAGGCTTGCATTCTCGTCTCTGAGATACCTGGAATTGGACGAGATTCAGAGTGACTGCGAATTATGGCAGAGCTTATTAGAGAGAGATAAGCAGGGGTTTCAGAGGATAGCATCCTTCTTTACCCAGTCGCTGCTTCCGATTTGGGACTTTCTTGGTGACTACAACTACCGTTTGGCTCTCCTGCTCATGTCGACCGAGGTGAGCGAAAACATTACGCTGCCTAAATCCCGACTCTCGAAGTTCTACGATTTTCTCTACTCTGCTAGGTGCATTCCTTGGATTCTCGGGTCACTTGCCTTGTTTGGCATTCACGACGTCAGTGTACTCTTGACGAGGATTGGTCTAGCGGCTGCTCTTGCTAAAGACGAACATGGCCGAGGACCGGTAGAAGGGATATGGGAACTCGTTTTACCACATTTGAAGTTGCGGCTTTGGGTGGAGAACTTTTACATATTTGCGATACAGCAGCAATGGGACTTCAAGGTCTACGAAATTGTTGCCCTAGGGAAGCCTTGGGGGGGGGTGGCGTCCTCAACAGGTGGCGAAGGCTCTTCCAAGGATAGAGTATATCGCCAGGCGGAAGAAGCTCTGATGGGAAGTCAAGAATCAGGTAAGACGATACCCCGCCTGATGTCCAAAGCTAATTTAGTGAATCCAGCCTTCCAGGCTCAGCTCTCAAAAATATTTCAGCTGCTCGGCGAACAAGCTGCGCATACTTGCTTTGAGCACCACCCTTCAGAGTGCTACTACGACCCATTATCCCCGCTTTCGGCTATAGACCCTCGTCTTCATGCAATACCTGCTCTTCATGCCTCGGCTACAAGCGAAACGCTCCCGACGGTGTCTGCATCTGAAATCGCCGTTATCGTCTCCGAGAGGCTGAAAGGTTTTGCTGATGTGAACAAGGAGCATACAACGGAATACGAGAGAGCAAAACAGCTCTTCTACGAAGGGAAATGGGATGTGGCTTGGGCTTCAATGAAGCCCTCGCGAAGATATAGGAGTAAAAGAATGGCAGGAAGTGTGAGTATTTGCCGGGCTAATGATAAGGATACTCCTTTTATAAGAAGCGTGGTTGCTGAGGCGATCAGGGATTCCGACTTTATGACGGTGTTAGATATGTTGAAATAAGGGTCAAGGCCTTGCTAACAAGTACAGTGATATGTCTCCTTATTAGTATTATGTATATATAGGGCTCTCTGCCACCTAGATAGACAGCTAGATTTACCTAAAAAAAAAACGTTTATTATCCTGTTTATTTTAGCAGGTTATGAACCCGGATTCGGGCTTTATTATAACGGCTGACTGGCTTAACCAACTATTAAACCTTAATCGTACGGTTTATGTTGGTAGTAATATTATGGGAATTTGAATAATAGGTTAAAAGTATAATTACGTTTGGTAATAATAAATATTAAAAGTAATCTAAATAATTAAATTATATTATAAGTTAATATTATTTAAATTATAAGAAAATAATAAACGTATATATATTTTTTTTAATTTAAAATATTTAAATTCGTTAAAATTTTTAAGCTTACCGTAAGCTTAAAGGGCTTAAAACGTTAAAATTTTTAAAATTTTTAAGCCAATTACGTAATCCGGGATTTACGTCGGAAATAAATTTTAAACTTTCCGACCGTTTATTTTTGGGCCAAGTTTTTAAGTTATAATACGATTTTTTTTTAAGATTTTTATTTTTAAAAATTAATTTATTTATTATATTAATTTAATAAATAACTTTTA
The DNA here is from genome assembly GCA_004155925.1 of Monosporascus sp. MG133. Lineage (NCBI taxonomy): Eukaryota > Fungi > Ascomycota > Sordariomycetes > Xylariales > Monosporascus > Monosporascus sp. MG133. Next base: position 81,435 of record QJNX01000043.1, on the reverse strand, counting down.
TTCCTTTATATTAATTTTAAATTATTTTAATCGTTATATTAACCGTATTAAAAAATAAAAATTATTTAAACGTAATAATATTTTAATTTAATCGGAACGGATTAATAACTTTAATTTTATTATGTTTTTATATATTTCGTATTTTGTTATAAATTTAAACGGAAAATTTATAAAGTTTATTTTAACTTTAAGAAATATTTTCTTTATATTAAATATAATAATTTTTATAATATATTAAATTTTTTTTTTTTTTTTGGATATTAACGATTTTTAAACGAAAAGAAAAACGGTTAAAATGCGAAAAAAATTGAGCGCGAAAAGCTTTTAATTTTGCCGTTAATAAATTAAACCAGTTTTAAAAATAACGTAAAACTTTATGCCGTTGCGGAATTAAAATGTTATATCGTAATATTTAAAATACGAAAACGATAAAGGAATTTAAATAATTAAAAAAGGCATAATAATAACTAAAAACCGAATTAACCGTTAAATTAAGACGTATTTATTTTTAACGCTTTCGGTATTATTAATAAAAATCTTTTAATAAGTGTTAAGTTTCCGTAAGGTTTTTTACCGGTTTTTATATATTTTTTAATTTTGGGCAGTTCTTTTACTTGATTAAGTATTATTTTTTTCTCTTTTCCTTTTTGATATCGAAATTCTTTTTAACTTTTTATACTGGTACGTTTTTTATTATTTCTTTTCCGGTTCCGTATAAATTTAAATCGTATCCGTTACTGATTTTAATAAGGAAATGTAAAAAATAAGATAAAGTTTAATTTTTAGTGGTGATTTTAACTGGTAATTATTTTTAAAGTTTTTCTAAGATTTTATATAATTTAATATATTTGAAATCGAATTTTTTATTAAGTCGTTTAATTTAAATATTTTTGGTAACCAGGTAAATTATTTTCCCTTTTTAAAAGCTTAATTTTTTTAATTTTTTCTGGTTATAATATTTTTATATTTGGATGCATACGAATTTAAGTTTTATTTTTATTTTTATACATAATTATTTAAATTATTTTAAAATACAAATCGTTTTAATATTAATTAATCCTTTTTTTTTTATAAATTTCGGTAAATTTTTAACATCAAACCGAAATTAACGTTAATTAAGATTATTTTAATATTTTCGTAATAATTTATATTATAAGTTAATTAAATTATTATTAACTTTTTAACTTAATTATTTTGTTTATAATTATTATAATACCGTAAATAAGTTTCGAACGTTTAATTAAATTCTTTTATTTAGTTATCCGTTTATAATTTAAAAACGTTTAAAAGTTTATAGTTTAAATTTAATTATTTTATCAAATTCTGCCAAAATTTTAAAGTAAATATGGTATTTTTATCGGATTCGATTTTTATTAAAAGTTTATGTACGTTAATAAAATATTTTAAAAAAAAACGTACGTTAATTATTTTACGTCCGTATTTTCGTTAAATAATAAAAAATTATAAAAAATTATAAATTAATTTACGATTATAAAAAGATTATCGTAATATATATTTATTATTAAATTCTTTAATAATAGTAATTTAGTAATAAAATTAAAAGTAATTAAATTTTAAAATCGTTTTATAACTGGTAGTAATTATAATTTTCCGTATGGTTTATAACGTCGTACCTTAATTTTGTTATATATATCGTATTTTCGCAAAACTGGTTTTATTATTAACTATATTTTGGGAAATTAATATATAAGTTATAATCGTTTTAAGGTTTTATAGATTTTAGGGTATTTATGTAATTAATATTTATATATTTCGCGTTTTAATTTCTTTAGATATTCTTTTAATACTTAAGTTTTATTAGTTTTTTTCTTTTTTAATAACTAATCGTTATATTGTTAAAATTTTTAATATAAATCCGATATTATTTTTTTTAATTATTACGATTTGTCGTAATTTTATATATCCTTTTTTTATTAAATCCAAAATTTGGTGTAAAATTTTAAGGATTTTTTGTTTAAGTTTGGTCGTTTGTTAAAAGCGTTTATTTTATTATTTTTTAACCTTTTTTTATAAATAATAATAAAGTTAAATTCCGAAAGGTGTTTTACGTAACGGAATTATCGTTTTGTTAATTTTCGGGTAATAATAAACCGGGTAAAGTTTTTATAATTTGTATATATTTTAACTTAATATAAATTTCCTTTAAGGTAATATTTAAATTCCTTTAAAACGTTAATAATAATTAAGAAATTTTTCTTTAAGATAATAAAATTTAATTTAATTTCTTTTAATTTTTAAGCATAAAATGGAATAAAATATAAGTTACTTTAATTATTTTTGTACCCGATTATTACATTTAACGTATAATCCGAAATATCGGTTTTTAATTTACGGGGCGACTTAAATCGTATATAATTAATACGAATTTATTGGTAATTATATTTTTAATTTCTAGAAAACTTTTTTTATTTCGATTATTTATTAAAATTTAATTTCCTTTTTGGTTAGGTTGGATAAAAATATCGCAATTTTGTTAAAATTATAAACAAAATTTCAGTAATAATTAGCGAATTTAAGGAAAGTTTGGATTTTAATAATTATAATAAATATCTTTTACTTTTAAATTATTGTTATTTTTTTAAGGGTTATTTTAATATATTCGAAGGTAATAACGTATCTTAAGTACGGTATTTCTTATTTACAAATCTTGTTTCTTTGGGCATTAATTAAAAAATTAGCATTTTATAAAACCTAAAGAACTTTATGGACGTATTTTTTATACTTTTTTTCCGAATTTAAATAAATAAAAATGTTATTAAGGTAATAAATAACAAAAATATCGAAATACTTACGTAATACGTTATTAACCATTTTTTGAAACGTCGTAAGCGTATTAATAAGTTTAAAGGATATTATTAGCTATTTATATAATCCGTATTTGGTTTTAAAAGTTATTTTTTATTCGTTTCCTAATTTGATACGATTTAAATTATATCCGTTTCGTAAGTTTAAAGTAATAAATTATTTAACTTTACAAAGTCGATTTTTTATTTTAATAATTAGGGGTAAAAGTATACGATTTTTAACCGTAATATCGTTAAATTATAAATAATCGATTATTAGCCGTAATATTTTAATCTTTTTTAATACGAAAAATATAAGGTATTTTGCCGGTAATTTGGAACGTTTAATATATTTTTTACGTAATTTACTTTCGAAATATTTTTATAACGTATATATTTTTTGTTAATTTAGGTTAAATATAAGATAAAAAGTAATCGTTTTGTTATCCTTTAAAATTATTTTATAATTTTATTCGTTATATTTTAATAATTTCGTTTCGATTTATTCTTTAAAAAGTTATTTATATTTATAATATTATAATAATATTTTAATTATTCCTTTTAATATTTAAGGCTGGTATTATAAATCGTCGTTTATTTCGCATAATTATATTTTAATCGTAATAATAATACGTCGTATATATTTATCTTGCCTTTTTTTTTTATATATTATGTTCCTTTAGATAATAAAGCTTTTGCCATATTTTTATGCTTATATTTATTATCCTTTTTATTAATTAAATGGTAAAATTCTTTCTTTAAATCGTTTTTGTTAAGAAAAAATTAAATAAATTTTACTTAATTAGTTTTTTAATTAATTAAGGGGTTATATTAATATAGTTATTTTCTGCCGAAAATTATATTATAATTCCGTATTAAGATAATATTGAACGTAATAATTTATTTTCGTTTTTAAATATAGGTTTTAAAATAATTAATTTTACGGTTAACCTATCCGTTATTATAAGTAAATTTGGTACTTTTTATATTCTTAATTTCGTAATATTCGGTTTTTTTTTTATGGCAAACGTAATTCGTTAATTATTTCCGGTTTGATATAATTTAGGTCGGTTCCGTAATCTATTATTACGGTATATTATTTTTTCCTAATTCGGATTTTAATTATAATAAAAAAGATTTTATCCTTTTTATTATCGTATATAAAGTTTTTTAAAGGATATATATTAACTTTTTTTACTTTTACTAGCTTATAACTTTCTTATAAATGGCATCCATCTTCTGGGCTTATTTTTAACCTTTTAATACGTTCCTGGTTTTTTGGGTTAATCTTTTAGATTTTTTTTCGTTATCCTTTCTGGCGTCGTAATTAAATTTTAAGTTTAAGGATCTGTACGTAGAATTCTTTTCGTTGGGTATATATCGATTTTTTTGGGTGGTATTCCTGTTGCCATTAGGCGTCGTATTACGCCATATTTTTTTTACGTTTCTGGATCTTTGTTTTTAAGTCGCGTTTTTTACTAGGTTTTTTGGTAAATAATAACTTAAAACGTAGGTTATAAATAACCTTTTATAAGGCCTTTATAACGGTTTGGTATATCCATTTTTTTTATATCTTATGGTTATACCATTCGTAATTGTATATAAAATCCTGTTCGGGGTAATTTTTCCTTTCTAGCTAATTTCCTTTTGCCATAAAGATATCGATAATATTTTGTGTAATTAAGGTACGTAGGTATTGGTACCATTTTTAGTTTTTGATGTTTTTTCCAGTCTGGGTTTCGAAATCGAACCTTTGCTGGTATATACGTATAATTCGTTATTAGATATATTTTTGTTATTTTTCGTATCGTAGGCAGTAAGTTTTTTTGTAATAGATGGCATATAATTTCTTATGTCGATCGGGCTTTTTTGGATATAGGGCTTCATTTTAATTTTGGTATTTTTTGATTTATTTCTTTAACTTGCATTATTTCTGTCATTTTTGTTTTTTTTTGTTGCGTTCGAGATATTAGTTTTTCTGGCGTTAACTTTCTTTATCTTTTATATTCCTGTAGCCATTAAGTAATTATTGGTCCGGTTATAACGGCGCGTTATCGTATAATTACGGCGTGGGAAAGTACATTGGTTTTCCGTAGCCCTTTTCGCACCTTTGGGAATAGGTTGGGGTTTTTCTTCCTTTTAACCATGCCGAAAGTAACGGTTTTTTTATCTTTTGGTTATTCTTTAGGTACCGGGGTTTAACCGTTACGTTATTTCCTAGGGGCCTTATACTGGCTTCTTATATGGCCCATTTTGTCGTAATTATAGCATTTAATTTAGCTTTAATTTTTTTATGCGGTTTTTAGTTTTATGGATGCTGGTATTATTCCATAGGTAATTAAATGTGACGGCTGTCTAGCTTAACCAATTATTAAACCTTAGTCGTATGGTTTATATTGGCAGTAGTATTGTGGGAATCTAAGTAATAAACTGGAGGTATAGTTACGTTTGGTAATAATAAATGTTAAAAGTAATTTAGATAACCAAATTATATTATAAGCTGGTACTATTTAGATTATAAAAAAATAACGACCGTATATATTTTTTTTTATTTTTTATGATCGAACGTAATCGAATAAACTGTATTCGATTATTTGTTATTTAATCGAAAATAATCCAATAAACCGTATTCGATTATTTGGCATTTAGTCGAAGGTGGTCGAACCGATCCCGTTCGGTTATTATTAGTTACGTAATCCTGAGGTACCGGTCGGGATTTGTACGGTTGTAATTCCGATTGTTTGAAGTAGTTAAGGCTGGCTAGCTTATGATATAATTTTTTCCTTTTAGGATTTTTGCCTTTAAAGATTAATTTATTTATTTTTATTATGTGGTAAGTAATTTTTTTTTTTTTACTTTTTATGTTTCCCGTATTGTTATTTATCGTTATATCCGGTCGTATCCGTAAAAGTAAGAAAAAGTAGGTTAATCCCGACCCGGATCCTTATAAAAATTTCGTTTTTTTTATTAACAAATTTGGTATAGATATGTTTTATTATTCGGTTTATTTTTGCGTTAATCGTTTTAATTATATCGTTATAAAAGGTAAATTTCGTTATAAATTTTGTATCGAAAAAAAGTACTTTTATTATTATTTTGGTAATGTAGATTCGTAAACGATATTTTGCGTTTTCTGAGAAAAAGATCGAATTAAAAGGGGGAAAAAAAATACCGAAGTATCTTTTTTTAAGGCGTTAGCTTGTTTATAGCGTTTTCGTCGATAGGAAAAGTTGCTGCGTAAAAAGGTTATTAAAATAGTTCGCCGTAAGGTAAAAGATTTGGATAAATTAAAGCGGCAGGAAAGGTTTAAGGCCGAAACGTAAGCGGCCGATTAAATTAATCTTACCTTTAACTTTTTGCAGTTTGATAACGTAAACTAAAACGTTATTTTTAAGTTTTCCGACGTTATTGGTAAAAACTTTTTAAAAAGCGCTGGGCTTCCGTAAGGTTTTTTACAGGTTTCTATATATTTTTCAACTTTAGGTAATTTTTTATTTAACCAAATACTATTTTTTGCCGTTTTTTCTTTTGGTATTAAAGATTTTTCCGACTTTTTATATTAATACGTTTTTTATTACCTTTTCCTTTTATCCCGTATTAACTTAAATTATATCCGTTATTAACTTTAATAAGAAAATATAGAAAATAAGGTAGAATTTAACTTTAAGAAATAATTTTAACTAATAATTATTTTTGGAAATTTTTTTTACGACCTTATATGGTTTAATATATTTAAAATCGAATTTTTTATTAAATCGTTTAATTTAAATATTTTTAGTAATTAAATAAACCATTTTCTCCCTTTAAAAAATTAATTCTTTTAATTTCTTTTGGTTATAATATTTTTGTATTTAGGTACGTACGAATTTAAATTTTATTTTTATTTTTGTATATAATTATTTAAGTTAATTTAAAATAAGAATTACTTTAATATTAATTAATTCTTTTTTTTTTAATTTTCGGTAAACTTTTAATGTAAAACTAAAATTAACGTTGGTTAATATTATCTTAATATTTTCGTAATAATTTATATTATAAGTTAATTAAGCTATTAGTAACTTTTCGACCTAATTATTTTGTTTATAATTAATATAATACCGTAAGTAAATTTCGAATATTTAAATTTTTTTTTTGTCTGGTTATCTGTTTATGGTTTAAAGGTATTTAAAGGCTTATGGTTTAGGCCTAGTTATATTATAAAGTTCTGCCAAAATCTTAAAATAAATATGGTACTTATATCGGATATTATTTTTATCGGAAGTCCGAAAATATTAATAAGGTATTTAAAAAAACGTAGGTTAATTATTTAACGTTTATATTTTCGTTAAATGGTAAAAAATAAAAAGATTTTGTAAATTGATCGATTATTATAAAAGTATTATCGTAATATATATCCGTTACTGGGTTTTTTGATATTAATAATTTGGTAATAAATTCGAAAGTAATTAAATTTTATAATCGTTTTACGATTAATAATAATTATAATTCTCCGTATAGTTTATAACGTTATGTTTTGGTTTTGTTTTATATATTATACCTTCCTAAAATTTTTTTAATTATTATTTTCATTTTCGGGAAATAATATATACGTTATAATCGTTTTAAGGTTTTATGGATTTTAAGGTATCTGTATAATTGGTATTCGTATATTTCGCGTATTAACTTTTCCTGGTACTTTTTTGGTATTTAGGTTTTATCGGTTTTTTTTCTTTTGGTAACTGATCGTTATATTGCTGGATTTGTTAATATAGGTCAGGTATTATTTTTCTAATTGTCGCGATTTGTCGTAGTTTTATGTATCTTTTTTTTATTAGGTCGAATATTTGGTATAATACTTTAAGAACCTTTTTTTTTAGGTTTGGTCGTTTATTAAAAGCATTTATTTTATTATTTTCTAACCTTTTTTATAAATAATAATAAAATTAAATTCCGAAAAATATTTTACGTAACGGAATTATCGTCCTATTAGGTTTTGGATGGTAATAAACCCGGTAAAATTTTTATAATTTATATATATCTTAACCTAATATAAGTTTTTTTAAAATAATATTTAAATTCTTTGAAAATATTAATAATAATTAGGAACTTTTTATCTGGAATAATGTAATTTAGTTTAATTTCCTTTAATTTATAGAAATAAAATATAATAAGATATAAATTGACTTTATTATCTTTATATCTAATTATTACGTTTAATATATAATTCGAAATATCGGTTTTTAATTTTACGGAACAATTGAAGTTATATATAATTTATATTAGTTCGTTAGTAATTACACTTTTAATCTTTTAAAAAGCCTTTTTTGTTTCGGTTATTTATTGGAATTTAATTTTTTTTGGTTAAGTTAAATAAAGGTATCGCGATTTTGCTAAAATTATAAACATACTTCCGATAATAATTAACGAATTTACGAAAAACCTGGATTTTAGTAATTGTAATAAATATTTTTTATTTTTAAATTACTATTATTTTCTTAGGGTTTATTTTAATATATCTTAAGGTAATAACGTATCTTAAGTACGGTACTTTTTGCTTATAGAATTCGTTTTCTTCGGCGTTAATTAAAAGATTAACGTTTTATAAGATTTAAAGAATTTTGTAAACGTATTTTTCGTATTTCTTTTCCGAATTAAAGTAAATAAAAATATTTTCGGAGTAACAAATAACAAAAATATCGAGATATTTACATAATACGTAATTAATTATTTTTTAAAACGTTACGGGTATATTAATAAACCTAAAGGGTATTATTAGGTATTCGTATAATCCGTATTTAGTTCTAACAGTTATTTTTTATTTATCTTCCGGCTTGATATAAATTAAAATATATCCGTATTATAAATTTAAGGTTATTTTTTATTTTAATAATTAAGGGTAAAAGTATGCGATCCTTAACCGTAATATTATTTAATTGTCGGTAATCGATTATTAGCCGTAACTTTCCATTTTTTTTTTTGGTACGAAAAATATGGGATATTCTGTTAGTAATTTAAAACGTTTAATATATCCTTTACGTAATTTATTTTCGAAGTATTTTCGTAATCCGTATAATCTTTATTAATTTAAGTTATATCTGGGATAAAAGGCAGTCGTTTTGTTATCTTTTAAAATTATTTTATAATTTTATTTATTATATTTTAATAATTTTATTTCGATTTATTCCTTAAAAAGTCGTTCGTATTTGTAATATTATGGTAATATTTTAACCATTCCTTTTAGTTTTTAGGGTTAATATTATAAATCGTCGTTTATTTCGTATAACCGTACTTTGATTATAGCAATAACGCGTTATATATATCTATCCCGTCCTTTTTTTTTATATATCGTGTTTTTTTCGGTAATAAGGTTTTTATCCTGTCCTTATGCTTACATTTGCCGTCGTTATTATCGGTTAAGTAATAACATTTTTTCTTTAAATCGTTCTTATTAATAAAAAGTAAAACAAATTTTACCTAGTTAATTCTTTAATTAATTAAAGGGTTATATTAATATAACCATTTTCTGTTAAGGATTATATCGTATTTCCGTATTAAGATAATATCGAAATTACTGTTTTATTTTCGTCCTTAAATATAGGTTTCGAGATAATTAATTTCGCAATTAACCTATCCGTTATCATAGGTGAATTTAGTACCTTTTACATTTTTAATTTCGTAAGGTTCGGTTTTATCCTTTTATAACAAACATAATTCGTTAATTACCTCCGGTTTAATATAACTCGGGTCGGTTCCGTAATTTACCATAACGGTATAACTTTTTTTTCCTAATTCGTATTTTAATTATAATAAAAAAAAATCTTTATCCTTTCTGCTGTCGTATATAAAGCTTTTTTAAAAAATATATGTTAACTCTTTTTACTTTTGCTAGCTTATAGCTTTTTTACAGGTGGCGTTCTTTTTTTAGGGGTTATGTTTATAATTGCTTTAGTTATCCTTCCTGTCGGCATAATTAAATTTCTAGCCCGAATCTTTTTTTTTATATCGTTTTATTTTATTTATTAAACTGGTAATTTATTCTTTAAAAGTTTCGGCTTTTTCCGACCAGTTTGTTACTATAACCTATTCCTTATCTGTTGTTGTTATCGGTTAATCCTAATACCTTTAACGTTCTTAATATTAGGTATGTTATTAGGCCATTTCTGCTAGGCGTTTTCCGATTTCCTTTTTTTTTCTTTTTTTTTTCGGGGTTATCGGTATAGGTATGTCGGAAATATAGGTCGTTTATTACCTTTCGTTATACCTTTAGTATTATCTAATAAATTTTTTTTTCTACGTCTTATGGTCGCATTATTCGTAATGGTGTATAAGGTTTTGTTCGGGATAACTTTTCCTTTTTGGCCAGCTTTTTAACGTTATGATAACGTCGATATTGTTTTATATGGCCATAGTACGTAAGTACCTGTATTATTTCTGGTCCTTAAGGTCGCTTTCGGTTTAGGTGTAAAAATCAAATCCTTGCTTATATATACGCGTAACCCGTTGTTAAATATATTTTTGTTTTTTTTCGTATCGTAAGCAGTAAGTTTTTTTGTAATAAATAACGTATAATTTCCTATATCGATTAGGTTTTCCTAAATACAAAATTTCGTCTTAACTTTAATACTTCTTAATTTATTTATTTAACTCCTATTACTTTTATCGTTATTATTTTTTCAGTTATATACGAAATATTCGTTTTTCTGACGTTAATTTTCCCTATCTTTTATATTCCTATAACCATTAAGTAACTGTTAGGTCGGACGTAACGGCACGTTATCATATAATTACGGCCTAGGAAAGTACTTTGGCCTTTTGTAACCCTTTTCGCATTTTTGGGGGTAAGTTAAAATTTTCCTTTTTTTTTAATTATGCTGAAAATTACGACCTTATTATTCCTATCTCCTAATCGTCCCTTAGGTATCGGGATTTAACCGTTACGTTATTATTTTTTAGGGGCCTTATATTAGTTTTTTATATAGCCTTTTTTATCGTAATTATAACATTTAATTTAGCTTTAATCTTTTTTTTATGGTTCCCAGTTTTATAAGTTCTGGTACTGTTTTATAAGTAATAAAAGGTATATCCCGTTTCCTGTTTTGGTTGGTTCTTACGAAGCTGGGTTTGGGAATGAATTATCCTTTTCGCTCCTATGGTCGTTTATTTTATCGGTTATTAAGTTTTACGGTTTTTGCGATATATTTATTTAGGGTGGTAAGGCGCGTTATCTTAATAATTTTGTCCTTAACGTTATTTTTTAAACCTTTATAAAAGATATCGATCAAGTTATCGTTTTATTTATTTATTTATCTTACTTTAACCATAAAATTTTTAAAAGTTATTACGTACTTAAACGTTGGTCCTTTTTGCTTTAAATCGAAAATTTTTTATGTTACGGTTTTTTTTTCGTTTGGATTTCTGAAATTAGCCTTGATTTTTTTTTCGAAATTAATATAATACTGGAAAAGGGTCCTGGTAATTTGCTATTAATCCGACTTTTTATTTTTCAGGTAATTTCGTAAAATAAGTTCAAATTAATCCAGGGCGTTTCCTTTAAGGAACGCCGTAACCGTAAAGATCTTATCGGTCTTATTAGTAACTTTTTCGAAACGGAGGTAAATACGTACCTAGGTAAGGAAGCTTTGTACGCTACCTTTTCCGTCGCAAAGCTTGGGTTTCTTAAACTTAATTTTAGCTTTGTTAATTTTAATAATATTAATCTAGGCCTTAAAACGTTAAATAACTTTTTCGCATTCCTTAATCGTATCCTTATATTATTATATAATGGGTTTTTAAATATTTAACATATTAACGGTATAACGTATTACTTAAAGTTTAATTATATTATTAAATAAAAATTTGTAACGTATAACGGCTAACTGGCTTAACTAATTATTAAACTTTAATCGTACAATTTATATTAGCAGTAATATTATAAGAATTTAAATAATAAACTAAAAATATAGTTACGTTTAATAATAATAAATATTAAAAATAATCTAAATAACTAAGATATATTATAAGCTGGTATTATTTAAATTAATAAAAAATAACGAACGTATATATATTTTCTTATTTTTTATAATCGAACGTAATCGAATAAACCGTATTCGATTATTTGTTATTTAATCGAAGGTAATCAAAAAAACCGTATTCGATTATTTAATACTTAGTCGAAGGTAATCGAACCGATCCCGTTCGGCCACCGCTGGTTACGTAACCCTGAGGCACCGGTCGGGGTTTATACGGTTACAGCTTCGACCGTTTGGGGTAGCCAAAGCTGGCTAGGTTATAACATAAAAGGCGTGTTACGTTTTTTGTTTTGGTTAATTCCTGCGAACCTAGGTTTGGGAACAAACTGTCTTTTTTTGTTCTTATCGTCGTTTATATTGTCGGTTGTCGATTTTTACGGCTTTTGCGATATATTTGTTTAGGGTAATAAGGCGTACCATGTTAATAATTTCGTTTTTAACGTTATTTTTTAGGCTTTTATAAAAGATATTAATTAAATCATCGTTTTTTTCGTTTACTTACTTTGTTTTAGCTTTAAGGTTTTTAAACGTTATTATATATTTAAACGTTAATATTTTTTTAAGGCGAGGATTTTTTATATTATAGTTTTTTTTATTAAGGTTTCCGAAATTGGTTTTTAGTTTTTTTTTTTCGAAGTTAATATAATATTCGAAAAGCGTTCTGGTAATTTACTGTTAATCCAACTTCCTTTTTTTGAGGTAATTTCGTAAGATAGGTTCGAATTAATTTAAGGCGTTTCTTTTTAAGAACGCCGCAACCATAAGGATTTTATCGGCTTTATTAATAATTTCCTTAAAACGGAAATAAACGCGTACCTGGATAAGGGAGCTTTATACGTTATTTTTCCCGTCGTAAGATTCGGGTTTTTTAAGCTTGATTTTGGTTTCGTTAATTTGGATTTGTTAGGTATTAACTTAAGCCTTAAGGTACTGAATAACTTTTTCAAGTTTTTTAATTATGTTTTTGTATTATTATGTAATAAGTTCCTAGGTACTTGGTATCGATATATTAACGGTATGGCGTATTACTTAAAGTTTGATTATATTATTAAATAAAAGTTTGTAACGTATAATAATTAATTAACTTAATTAATTATTAAATTTTAATCGTACGGTTTATATTAATAATAATATTATAAAAATTTAAATAATAAATTAAAAATATAATTACGTTTAATAATAATAAATCTTAAAAGTAATCTGGGTAATTAAGTTATAATATAAGTTGGTATTATTTAAATTATAAAAAAATAACGAACGTTTATATGCTTTTTTTGGCTTAAGGTATTTAAGCGGCTTAAACCTTTAAATTCGTTAAATCCTTTAAGCTTACCGCAGGCTTAAGGGGCTTAAAGCGCCAAGGCCTTTGAGATTTTTAAGCCAGTTACGTAACCCGGGACCTACGTCGGAGACAAGTCTCAAACTTCCGGACCGTTTGTCTTTGGGCGAAGCCCTTAGGTTATAATATTTATACTATCCTATAACTAAGTATAATATATTATCGTTTAATAAGCTAACCAGATTAAAAGGGTTTAATCGGATAATATATCGGTCCGAGCTTATCGTTTTTTTAACGAAATTATTACAATTTTATTTACTTATTAACTATTAATTATTATTTATAATATAATAACCGATATTATTATTATTATAACCGATAAAAATTATTTTAATTTCGGCCGATTTATTTAAAAAATATCTTAATGCTAATTATTTATAATAAAAGTTTTCATTATACAGATGATATTATGGGATAATTTTAATATAAGGGAAACTTATGGGCAAAAAACGTTAATAATAAGGAAACTTTTATTTTTAAATTTATCCTTATATAATAACTAGATTTCGATAATTTTACGATCCTTATACTAATAAACGAACGAAATCTATTTAGGATTAAAATTATTATACTAAGTAACGAAAATAAATTTTATTTTAATACTTTAAGTACCGTTTAAATTAATAGGTTAATAATTAAAATACGTTTTAATATTCCGACCTTTTAATTATAGTTTTAATATTTTTAATTATGCTTTTTTCATTTTTCATTATAAGTTTCTGATAAATTATTAATAATAAATATAATATTACGACGTAATATTAACGTTAATTTCGATAATATTCCTGAAATTACCTTCAGTTCGATTAAAATAAATTTATTTTTATAATTAATATGTCGAAATAATTACCTAAAATAAAAGAATATATAAAGATATATATAAATATTTATAACAGTTATAAATTTATATCCGGCAAATCGTTCGATATTATGGATAACGTTTGAATTATTATAATTATAATAGCTGGTATTATAATATAAATCTAACATATTACTTAAGAATAATATAAGCGAATTTATCGAATAAATTATTATGAAAAAAGATACGGTAATAAGATCGTTTAATTAAGTTAAAAAGGAATTTAAATAAGACGGAATTTAATTATTATTATAATTAAACGATAAATAAAAGGTTATTAAATTCGATAATTACGGTATTATACGTAAGCTTAGGGAAAAGATTATAAATATTTAAAAGGGATATATACGTATAAGGCCGGAATATAAACTTCCAATTAGTATTTTAACCGTTTATTTCGATTATAAGGTAAGGAAAAAATACGAAACCTGGGCCCAAATATTTTAAACCTTATATACCGAATCATGATTTAAAGTAACCGATATTATCTACATAATAAAAGTTAAAATACTTTCTATAAAAAGGAATTAATTAACAGATAACAACGGATCTATTATGGTAGCAAAGCTTAGCCAAAATATAAATTATAAGCGGAATATTATTACGATATTAATAGAAAGATAGGATATAATTATAATAAAAGTTTTAATTTATAATTATTATAAAAAGAATAATATATCACAAATAAGTACTGGAAATTATATTTCCATTTTCGAAAAAATAAAGGAAAAATAAATAAATAAAGAAAAAAAAAAGAAAAAAATTATTAATCCTGTTAATATTTAAATAATCCTTTGTTATTTAAATAATAAACTTAATATATTCCTTACAAAAAGTTTAAATATTAAATTCCGAATATATATAATATATTTTATTATATCGTAATAAATTCGTTAATTTTACCCTTATATCTTTATTAAATAAGTTTATTATCGAAAATGTCGGCAGTATTAAAATCCTTATATAAAGATAAGGTGTAATTAATAAGAAATGTATAATATTTACCGGAATATTATAAATTAAATTCAGAAACGTTTTTTTTTACCTTAATTATAATATTAACTTAATATTAATAACGTAATTAGTAAATAAAGGTATGCGAGGTTAATATAAGTTCAAGCCTTATTTTCTAAACTGAGCCAAATATACAGAAAATTATTATACATATAATCCATACGATAAATACTATACCCAATATCTTCGAACACGATAACTGATTAATAATCTTCACGGTTAAGATAAATTATATACCTTAATCCCATAAAACCTCACTCTGAAACAGAACCTTACTTTAAAGTAAAATACGTAATTGCCGATAAGTTTCGACTTTAATAAACCTTATACCAGCCACGGTTCCGCATGGTTGCAATAAACCTTAAAAATAAATCTTAAAAATAAATCTTAAAAATAAACCTTGAGAATAAATCTTAAGGATAAACTTTAAAAAATAAACCTTAAAAATAAACCTTAAAAATAAACCTTAACGATAAACCTTAAAGGTAAACCATAAGTACGCATAAAAGGCTGTACGAACTCTCGCTAATTTTGCGGCTTAATTATTCTTACAGCTTTATTAAAATAGCTAAATATAACGCGTAACTCCGAATATATAATACCGGTAATCCGCAACAGTAGGATTTCTAAAAAAAAACCATCTTTTTTACGGCACAAAATCCCCATAAGGTTACCGGACGCGTTAAACCCATCGATATTACTATCGAATCAGATAATCTATCCCCAAAAGATCGACTTGGGCTTTTAATTTTCGGATACGATTTAATCTGCGAAAATCATAATAATAAATTTTTAACAAAACTTATACCGAATAATATAGAAATTATGGAAATATTATTAGCAAAGTTAAACGGGGAAAATAAAAACCGGTTCGAAAACTTCGAAATTTAGATTTTGGAACAATATAAAAAGGATTACGAACGATAGTTTGCCCGGCTGCTCCGGATTACGAAAAATTTCCAAAATTCTGACAAGAATCGACATAAATAGGAGCTGTAAATAGAGGTATAAAAATAATATTAAAACGAAACTTAGGCGAAATTAATACGGTATTAAAAAAAACTTTATTCTATTATAATTAATTTATAATAAAATAAATAACTTAATTATTTATTTAACGAATATTCCGGATATTAACGTAACCGCCGTCCTCATTATTAAATTAAATATTAATCCAGGAACGGATATTTTTACGATTTACGTATTTCGATTTAATAACTTATGAACTATAAAAACGTTTCGAAAAATAATAACGGCTTTATTAACATATTTAATTAACCTTAAAATAAGGTTTTAAAACAAAAAAATAAATTATTTAAACGACTTATTATTATTAAAACTTAAATTTATTATATAAAGTATAAATAACGTTAAAAATTATTATAGCTACGAATTCTATATAAAGCGCCGCATAAAAAAAGGATTATACAAAATATATTATTTAAAAGATAATATACCAGAAATATTATTTATTTAAACGTTTACGAATTATTTTATATTATAAATATAAAGGGCAAAAGATATTAATGTATTATAAGAAATAATTACAACCGTTTTAATTCGGTTTAACCGATAAAAAATAAATAAAAGGTATAATTTTATATCCAATAATTCGTTAATTACCTTAAAAAATAAAAAATATCAAAACGTAAATATTAAATATTTTATTCAAATTACGGTGGAAACTTTATTTTTAATAATATTAAGGCGTAAATTTTACGATACGGCATAACCTTATAAATTATTAATACAAAATAATACGAAAATAACAGTATAATTAAAAGGTTTAATATTATTATGCTAAATAAGTTATTATTTATAATAATAAGTAAAAATATATTTTTAAATTAATGGCCCGAAATATTAAAAATAATTAATTATTTACGCAATCGGAATTTTTATAACGTACTTAACGTTACCTTTTAATGAATGGTTGACGGATAAAAACCTGACATAATATATATTAAGATATTAAGTATTAAAATTTAATATTTTCTTATACGAAAAGGAAAAGATTCGATAAAAAGTAGATTAAAGTATATTAGTCGGTTATAAAGGGAACTTAACTTATAAAATCTTAAAGCCAGAAGGGAAAATTATTTAAGTTTAATATAAAACGTTTATTTTAATAGTGAAAAGGGGGCAAAACCTAAGATAATTTTTATAGCCAGATAAATCTTTTCGTATAATAAGAATAATGTTATACGTTTTCTATTAATTAAAAAACAACGCTTAAATATTATCCTGTATAACCGAATTAATAACTTTTACGTATAAATCCGATTTTTACGTATTGTTAAAAGTAATATCTTAAAATATATATTTAATTTTAACTTTAAGGATTAAATTCCGGAACGTTTTAAGAGTTAATATCTATTCCAGAATTAGGTATTTTATAAGGACAATAATGTATTTATATTTTATTCGTTTCTAGGATTAATTATAAACGCTAAGTTTATAAATAACGATATAAAGTTATCAATATTTAAAGAAATAAAGCGGAATTTTTTTAGGGGTAAATAATAAAAAACGATAAAGGTAAAATATATATTTTTAATATATAAAGATATAGGAAAAATAATAAAATTAATAAAAAAGATAAATATCTTACGTAATAAAAAGATTTAAAAGTTAAAAAAAGAGCTAATAACGAAATTACGCGTTATAAGGTACGTTATATAATACGTAACTTTATATAAATTAAAAAGCTAAATTATTTCGAAATATTCGTATTAATAATAAATTTAATAAGTTATAAAATCCTATTCGTTATAATAACAGTATATACTTTAAAAATTAAGCAAATAAATATAAAAATTACCTTTCTATATAACTTAATAAAGAAAAAGATAGATATTAAATAATTAAAGGAATTCGGCAATAATATGGATAAAATATGCAAACTAAAAGAAATATTATATAAATTAAAACATGTACCGAGAGTATAATTAAAATAATAACCCAATATTTAGCAAAGTTCAACTTTAATTTAATTAATACTAACGGTAATATTTTCGTTAACAATAAAATAAGGCTTTATATTATAGTTTACGGCGATAATTTATTAATTATCGGTAAAAATAAAAAGGTAATTAATAACGTTAAAGCCGTATTAAACAAATGATTCCATCTAATACATTTTAAGTTTTGCGGATATTACTTAAATATTTACATTTAGAAAACCCGGCCGGAAGGGATTATTTATTTAAATTAATAAGAATATATTAATATAATATTTATATTATACCTCCAAAAATTACCAAACCATTAATACTTTAATAACAATAACGAAATCTTTTAAAAAAATAGGATTCAATTTATCCGAAAGATAATAAATATCGTTACCATTTAATAATAAGCTCTTTAATATTTTTAATAATAAAAACCAAACCAGAACGTATTTACGTAATATTATCCGGAAATAAATATTTCGTTAACTTTATATTATAATATAAAGTCATAATAAAACGAATTTTCCGCTATATTTAAGGAATATAAAAGTTTTATTAAGCTTTTAAAAAGAAATTAAAATTTTTAGCCGGTTATAACGACATTAACTGGATAAATAACCTAAATATCCGGAAGTTAACTTCGGGTTACGGTTTTAACTTAAGTAATAAAACAATTAATTAATTATTTAAGCGATAAACAAATACGATATTATTATCTTTTAAAATTAAATATATCGGATAAACTTAAGTTAAAAACTTTTTTTAATTATAACGGTTTTTTAATAAACTTAATACGGATTTCAGAAAAAAAGGTAAATATATTATGGTTAAAAATAAACTTAATGCAATAATTATTTATTACGATAACCAAAACGTGTTCATATTATTAAAAAACTTAAATAATTATAATTATTTTAAATATATTAATATTTAATAGCATTTTGTTAGAAAGATTCAAAAAAAATAATTTAGTTAAAATATATACGGACAGAAAATATAATAATAAACGGCCTAATTAAGTTATCCATACGAAAGCCGTTTTTAAAGTTTCCTAAAGTTTTCGGCCTTAAGCTAATATTCGGTAATCGTACGTAAAAAAAATCGGTACCGTAATTACGTATTATAACCCGGACCGAATAAATAAAGCCGGGCCGAGATATTAATTAATTAAAAGTAAACTTAATAAAAGAAGTTAAGTTAAGATTAATTAAATAACGGAGTTTAATTAAATACTAAAAGCTGACTTAAAACTAATTAAGCAACAGAAGTCAGAATTAATCGAGCAGACGGCCCGGGAGTCGCAGAGTATAATAGACTGCGGAAGCATGTACTGGTACATGGCATGATTTCGAGCGGAAGTATTCAAATGAGGGTTAAGGCCTTGCTAACAAGTACAGTGACATGTCTCCTTATCAGTATTGTGTATAGATAGGGCTCTCTGCCACCTAGATAGACAGCTAGACTTACCAAAAAAAAACGCATATTATCCTGTTTATTTTAGCAAGATAACTGGTAGTTGTTAAGAATGTAACGTATAGCGAGAGATTCGATTAAGTGGAGATTTATCGGATATAAGAGATATTGTCAGCAGTTATAGTGATCAAATGCAGGAATCTGGCGTCACTCTCTATATGTTCTCTAATGGTGTTCTACTAAAGGACTAATCTAGTCCGTGGGCAATCGCCCTTACATACACAATTGGGTGACAAAGGATCATCAGTGGACAAAGGCTGTCCCAGGCAGCAGAATGCTGCCTGGCCTACAAAGCCTGGGCCACAAAGCCCACCAGGCGGCAACACCTGAAAGCACCAATTGCCAACACGCCCTCTTACGTCAGGTAACCACGGCTAGATAGTCCGAAGAATCTTAAAATTAAATCCAAAAGTAATTAATTTTCATAAATATTAAACCTTAATCTTTATATATTAATTTTGACAAAGAATTATATGTTAACCGTTATATTAATTACCTGCCTTTTTTACTTTATAATATTTTTACGTTATTTCGGATTATAAGACCCATTTTTCCCGAAATATTTAAATTAGTTTTAGTATTATTTTAATTTAAAAAAACCGTTATTTTTATTTTTAATAAACGTTATATTTTTTTATTAATAAATTAATAAATAATTAGACTTATACTTTTTAAAATTTTTTATTTTTAGATAATTTAAAATAAATCTTAATCCGGCCGATTCGGAAACGTTTATTAACTATAAGGTATATATCGAAATTAGTTATTAGCGGATTCTTAAACCCAAATTTATTAAGTAAAATAAAGAAATATAAAAAGTTTAAAAAGATTTATAAAAAATTAAAACATTAAAAATAATAAATTAATAAATACTTTCGGATAATTATAAAAAGAAATACCGTATAATTATCGTTATTAATAATGAAAAATAAGTTTTAATAAATTTCTTTTTTCTATATTAAAAAGATTACCGGAATTAATTTTTAATTAATTATTTTAACCAAATTTTAAGAAGCTTTCGATTTATTTTATATTTTCTTAAATCTTAAGTTTCTTATTATTAATAAGTTTATTTAATTTAACTAAAAATTAAAAACCGAATTATTTTACGTTATCGTTAATTTAAATAACGGATATTTTAAAAAAAACGATATAAATATCGGTAATATTAATTAGCCAGGATTTCGGCGGTATTAATTTTTTTATTTAATAAGATTATTATAATTTTATTAAATTTGTCGATAAATATTTATATATAATTATAATCGTAACGATTTTTCGGTATATCTTTTCCGTCGACGATAACATAATTTTAAATATTATTTAAAATAAGGAAAGAATAAAAAAATTCCGGGGTTTTATTTTAAGGCGTTTTATTCCGCCGGTAATCGTAATAGTTCCGGATATATTATCGGATATTTTGCTTAAACCGGAATTAAGTATATTTCCGTATTAATATTTTAATTATTTTATTTTGGTTAAAATATGCGAATATTTTAAATACGTAAATTTTGCGGATAAATATAATACGGAAGAAAATACGGCCGTTAATTATTTTTTTAAGTATTATTAATTTATTATTTTTTTGCTTAAATTTTGCGTTTTATTTTTGCAAAGGATAAGGTTAATTAAATTAGTATTTTACGGAATATTTTCGATTCGGACCTTAATCGGTATTTTATTAATGGTAGCGATAGAGAAATTTAATTATTTTAACGGAATTAATATTTAAATTTTTTGGGGGGGGGCTTTAAATATAGGTAAATCGACCGTTTTTTGTAATAAGACGTTCGTGGCGATATTCTTTTTGCTAGATCGATATTAAAAGGTAATATTAAAATTAAAAACAAAATTAATTTATCGGATTTAGTACGTAAAAAAACGCGTTTATTTGCAAAATATAATAAAATTTAATAATTGGTTATAATAAAAACCTTTTATTTTTAAAGTTTAAAATAATAATGTTCGAAAATTTGGATTATAATAAGTAATTTTCGGTCTTAAATAAGATACGTTTTTTTTGTTAAGGTTATAATTTTCGAAAAATATTTTATTAATTTTTATTTATTATCGTTTTATTATTATTAAATAATATTTCCGGTTATATTATGGGATATATTTGTTTTTATTTTAATTAATTAATTAGGTTAAAAGAAAATAAAAATTAAGGTTTCGTAAATAAACCGTTTTATTTCTTCGAAAATTCGTTTTAATTCGGGTTTTATTACGAAAGAAATTTTTTTTTTAATAAACGGTTTAATAATTTAATTATGCCGTTTTTATAATAACAAAATATCCGTACGTAATTATAAAATCCGGTAAATAAATAAATTACGGTACGGTTATTAAAGTTTTTAAATTTTTACTTTTAGATTATTTTAATTTTAATTAAATTAATAAAAATATTTATGCCGGTTTTTATAATAATTCCGAAATAATTTACTTTTTTAATATTAAATCGTAATCTTTTGATATTTTTTTAAAGGTTAATTTTATGTAACCGGTAAATAATTTTTTCGTAATATTTTTAATAATTTTTTTGTAAAATCGGAATAAATTAGGACGTTATCGGTATAAACGTTTACGTAAGAATTAAAAAGTTCGTATAATTAAATATTAATAAACGATTATTATTAAATAAAATTTATTTTAAATTTAAATAAAAATATTTTTTATTAAAACTTTTTTTAACGGATTTTAAATATTATTAAGTATTCCGATTTAATAACGATACGAAATTTATGGAACGTTTAAATAATGTTAATTTTGGTAAAACGTTTAACGTTTCGATAATTAAATATAATACCGTTAAATAAAGGGATTAAAATAAAGCGATTTTTTAAATATTAGTTTTTTTAACGGTAATCGATATAAAATTTATATTTTAACGAATATAATTTTGGGGTAAATAAAATTAAGGCGGTATTTTTTCGTATATATAATTTAATAAAGTTTATTTTTAATAATTTATTTATTATTTTTTAACGGAAAATATTAAACGGGTATCCGGTAAATCGGGGGTTTAAAAATAGGTATCGGCCGGTTAAATTTTAAAATTACGTTATAACCGGATCGGAAATTTAAGAAAATATTAAAAGTTTTTTCCGAAAAAAACTTTTTAAATAAGCTAAAGGTTCGGATAAAAATTTCCGGATTCGTTTTATATATTCCGGGTTTTCGTTTTCGGAAAAAAAAATTTTTTAACCGTTATATATTTTTTATTTTTACAAAACGATTAACGTTACGACGTTCGATTTTTTATTTTTAAAGGAAATAATTTTTTAAGGTAACGGAAATTTATTTTATTATTCCGTACGGAAATCGGTTTTTAAATTATTTGTTAACGAAATAATAATTACGTTATTTTTAATAGTTTTTATAACGGAAAAAATCGGTTTAGTATTATATACGTCCGGTATATTTTTTCGTAATTTTTTTATAAACGTCGGAAAATTTGGTATTATTTATTAACCTTTTTTATAGCGCGGTTATAACGGTTGACGTTATTTTAAACTTTAAGGTCGACGTGCCCGTTTAATAGGTATCGGGCTGGAAGTTTAATTACCGGTAAGAATTTGGTTAAAATTAAAAGGTTATTCGGTTAAATAATATTTTCATTTTTTGTAGTTCAATAATAAACCGTATTTTTTTATTTAATTAAAATTAATAAAAATATTATATCCGCTATTTCTAATTTAAAAAATTTAATCGGGAAAACGTCGGTCGTTAATTTTAAATAATATAATTATTTAAGTTATTATCTGGCCGGCGGGTTATTTCCGGTAATTTTATAATTAAATTAATCTTTTTAACCTTATAATATGAATTTATAATCATTTTTTCGTTTATTTAATAAAAAAAAATTAACGAAAAGTTAAATTTATGTTCCGGTATTATAAAAAGCGGTAATATATAAGTTAATTTTATTTATTTAAATTTGCATAATTTTAATAAAAATTTTATATTTTTTAAAGTTACTTATTTCCGTTATTGTTAATATAAAAAGGATTATTGAAAAATTTTCTGACGGTTTTATTTTTTTTTTTAATTTGTCGGAATTAAACGAACTTTTTATTACCTTTATTATAATAATCTTTTTTTTATTAAGGTAATCGTTAACTTTATATCCTATTTTGCTATAATTAAAATACGTACCGGTTTTTTAATAAGCCTTTTTTTTGACTTCCGATAAGGATTTACCGGTATTACCCGAAGTTTTCGGTTTGCTAGGATTATTATTCGAACGGGGTTTTTTATTTTTATTTTTCGGTTTATTATTATTAAGGTTATATGGTCGGGACTTACGTTTTTGTTAACGTTTTTCGTAAGTAAGTTAGTTATTATAAACGGCCGTAACGATATAATTATAAAACTTTTCGTAAATAATATTAAAATTACGGTTATTTTTAAAAGAAATACGGATCGAGGTTTAAGAAAATATGTTTTGATTTATTTTTAACGATTTTAACTTTTGAAACGAAAACGTTAAATTTAAAAATAAAATCGTAAAATTTTAATTTTTGCCGGGTTTAAAAACCAAAATCCGAAAAAAAATTTTAATAATAAAGGTTTAATTTAAATCGTAATATAATAATTTTAATACCTGAATTATTTCGATTACGTAAAAAAAAGTTATATAGTTAATCGGTAACGAAGTTTAATTATTTATTCGGTTTTCTTTTTAAAAAAATTTATTAAATAAATTATACGAATTTTTTCGTTCCGAAAAATTAGTTCGTTTATTTCGAACTTATTTATAATTTTACGGATTTAAGCGTTAAATTTGGTTTTATTGCCGTTAAATTTAATTAAATCGTTAACGTAAAGTTTTTTTTTCCGGTTATAATTAAAATTCGCGTTATTATTTTCCGTAAACTTACGGAAAACGTGTTATATTACCATATTAATAAGGCGAAACGTATTAATGTTACCGAAAACGTTATTAATTATGTTTTTCCGGCAAAAGCGGTTAACGTCGTCGGAAAGAATTGAAAAATAATAATTTCGTCCGGTTTAAAAGTAAACGACTTCGTCGTAAAGTTTTTAAAGTTTTTTTTAAACGTTTTGGTTATCGTTAGCCATCTTGTCGATCAGCGGTTTATCGGAATCGGTTTTTAAATAATTATGGGTTTAATTTGGTAAACCTTTTATTTTCAAAAATTTGGTTTTGTTTTTTGGTACGTCGTTTTTTACCGTTTTTTTTAAGGTATTCGTCGTTTTTTATATTTTCGGTTTTACTTTTAATTAATCTAAGTCGTTTTAAATGTCGATTAGTTAGTAAATAATTTTTCTTAATAGATATTTAGTTTTAATATTGGTCGGTCTGGATCTTAATTTTAGGTCTGGTTTAGGACGCGTTATTTTTCGTCGTTACGTATCGACGTAAAAAAAATATAATGCTTTATTTATTAATCGTAAGGTTAGCGAAAAAAAATAAGCTTAAAATAATGTTACCACTAGCATTAATATAGTATAATAGCTAGTTTATTAGCGCTATGAACGAAAATTTTAAGTTGAAAAAAAGAAAAAAAAGAAAGAAACGTAGAGCCGCAAAATGCGTAAAGATTTATAAATATCCCCACTTTCCGTATGGCAGGTGGCTAGTTTATGTAGCAGCTGTCAGCTTCATGTAACGGTTGCCAGTCTTACGGTTTGATCGTAAGGCTGCCGTTACAGTATTTAATCGAAAATTTTAATAAGTTTATTTATAAATATACGGTTATATAGTTTACGTTATAATTATTACCATTATAAAAAAAAGCAAAAATTTTAAAAATTAAATCTTAAAATATAAATTAACTTTTTTATCGGTTATCAATTTACGAATATTTACGAAATCTGGAATCCGTTAATTTATAACGTTATTATTATACGAAACGCATAATTTAACGAAATAATTATTCTTTAAAATAATATTAAAAATTTTAAAAACGACTTCTTTTACGTTATAAAAACCGAATTACGTAAATTATTCCGATAGATAAAATTACCTAATTAGGCCTATAACTACCTTATATATACAGAAAAAAAATAAAAACCTAAACGGAATAATTTAACTTCCGGTTGGATAAAAAGGATAATTTTAAAATAATATAGGTATTTAAAATAACGTATAAAATAATAAAAAGTAAATTTGTTTATATATAATTAATTATTTTTATACGACCATTATATTCGAATTATTTCCGTCCCTTAAACCGTTACCTTTATTAACGTTTATATTAATAATTATTATAATTATTATGCCGGCGGAAATTAAGAAAAATAATTATAGGTTTTTGTTATATTATTTAATCTAAAATACCGGTAAAAAAAAAGGTATCTTACGGATCGATATAAGTTTTCCGTATATTTCGTACTATAGGAATATTATTAAAAACGGTTATAGGGTTTAAAACGCCGCATTTAACGTTTAACGATTAATTTATTTTATAGGTTTATTTAATAACCGGCCGGTAAATTACGGAAGTTTAAGGAACGTTATTATCCGAAATATACGTTATTTTAATCGGAAAGATTTTAATATGAAAAAGTATAATAAAATTCCTAAGTCGTAAAATCGGGTATATGAACGTAACTTGCCGTTATTGTTACGAGGTTATAAAAAGCTAAATATATATCCGTTAAAAAGGTTATTTCGTAAAACCGAAAAGATTTATTTATAAAATAATAAAAAGATATAATTTTAAAAAACCGTTAATTAATTTTTTGCTAAAAGAAAGTAAGTTTTAAAATGTATATAGGTATATATTTATAAGTTTAATAAATATAGCAGGTTATAAAAATATATAGCGCGTTTCGTCGTACGAAACAATTAATAGTTAAAAAGCGCCTGTAATAATATATACGTATTTATTTTAATTAAAAGGTCATTTCCAACTTTAATCGTTATCGCGGCTAGGTTTAATTTAAAATTTAAGTACTATAATATTATCAACGCCTTCGTTAACGTAAATTTATTTAATTAAATATTTATAAAAATATTTTTAAGATATGTATAACGTAATAAAAAAAATTTTAGGAAAACGTTATACGGATTAAAAAAATTATTTTTATTATGGTAAAAAGATTTTATTAAGATATTTAAAGAATTAAAATTTAGTTCCGTTACTTACGAATCTTATTATTTTATTTGTTAAGAGGTAATTTTTTTTATAGACGATATTATTATTGCTTATTATAAGAAAAATTAAAGTTTTGTGAATTAATTAATTTAGTAAATATAATAACCATATATCTTTATAAAAGGTAAAAACTTAAAATAATTTTTCAGTATCGAAATAATTAAAAATAAAATTACTAAAAATATTTGGTTATTTTAATCCGATTTTATAAATAAGTTACTTAATTTAATCTTTAAAAAAAGTTTAAATAATTTTCCAGATACGTTAATAATAGGTATCGAATTATTGCTAAATTTTAATTTAACCCATCTAGATTCCGTTAAAAAATATTAAAAAAAATTAGTTTTATCTTATATATAATAATTAATACGCGACCGGATATAACTTTTACGGTATTCCGATTAATCCGATTTAACCTAAATTTTAATAACATATATTATAAAACGGTTAATTAAATTATTTTATACCTAATCGGAATTAAAACGTTAACGTTATAATTCGAAAATAAAGATTCGTTAAATATTAAAAACGATACTTTTTTTACGAATAATATAATCGATCGAAAAATATTTCAAATTTACGTTATAAAATTATTTTAAAAAAAAATAAAATAATAACCGAGTAAATAAAATATAATAATTATTTTTATAACCGAACCGGAATTATTATTTTTTACGTAAGCGGTAAAAAAAACCTTATTTTATTTTCGATTAATTAAAAATTTTAAAATTAACCTAAATACGGAACTTATAAATATGTATTACGATAATTAACAAATTAAACGGTTTATTAATACCGACGTTATCTTTTTATAAACAAAATTACGGTACGTAAATTTATATAATTATTAATTTCGAAAAATTATAAAAAAAAAAATAATTAGGGTAAAATATACGTTTACAGACGATATATTAGTTAATAAATTAATAAAGGCCTTATTATACGAACCTTTTAAATATTTTACAAAATAATTAAAATTAATAAATATTATAAAAGCTTTAAATTAACGGAAAAAGCTTTTAAAAGTTATTTTAAATAAAGAATTAATTAATTAAAAAGATTTAATTGCCGGAAAAAAGATAAAATGGATAATTACGGCTTTAGGAAATAATAAAAAGTAATAATTAATGCCGTAATTACGTTAAGCGGGGTATGTTAGCTAGTAAGGGTGCACTAGCATTCCATATACGGAAAGGCTCCCTTTAATCGGACTATATATGTTCCCTGGACAGATTATATTAAAGTATAGTACGCGTTTTAAAGCGCCTGCAACTAGTTATATAATGCAACATAACTAATGACCCCTATATCTGATTACCTCACTAAAATCAGGCCCTATTTTTGAGGTTATGGCTGCGCCTACGGCGCAGCTGTGGCTAGGGCTTTCAAAAAGCTGTAGCTCTAAGTACCGACCCATAAAAGACCCATAAAAGACCCACAGAAATCACAAACCTCAAAAATAGGGCCTGATGGCAAGTTGTAATTTTTTGGGCTCGTTTTAAGCAGTCCCATACAAATTTTTGAAAATTTAACTTGGACACTGATAAATATAACAACAATAAAAATTAATGGAAAATAAAAAAAACGTTATTATATACAGTTTTAAAAGGGCTTCCTAGCCATATATATAACTTTTTAATCGGGGCTGGTTTGGCGGAGATATCAAAGATCCAAATCAAAATTCTCGTTCTAAGCAAACCTTTAATCCGGACGCCCTCCTTGCTGCGACGCAACAACTACCGGTCGCAACATTTTCCCATGGACCTTCCAAGGGTAATTCAGTATGGGAGAAGCCCGTACAGCTATTCTTTTATCCGTATGGGTTATGGTTGTTACGTCGCAGCCATAAGGGCGTTCCGGTTAATCAAGTCCGGGACCTTCTCAAGGCTGCGACGTAACGACCACAACCCGTACGGCCGAAAAAATCGATATACGGACTTTTCCCATATAAAATATACTTGGGAGACCCGGTGCACGATGATGCGACCGATGGTTGTGCTATCGCAGCGATGAGGCCGTTGCGGTCGCCCATTTCCCAGACCTAAACTTAATTATATTGGCCGCAATTTGCATCCAAAAAAATGGAAAAAGTTCCTATATATACGTTAGCTTATATTCGATACGTATATAAAGTATCAAACTTATCGGACGTAAAATGGCTACAAAATGATTTATTTTATATAAATCTTTTAATTCTTTTAAAGAATTAAAAAGAAAGTTAATAATTTTGGTAAAAGCGCCCAAAACGAACCCCTATCTCGCACAACTACAACTCAGGCCTCGCTGGCTCGTTACGGGGATTTGGGATTTGATTGGTTAATTTTTAGCGTGATACAACAGTACACATTAGAATAAGAGCCAGCGAGGCCTGAGCTAGCTGAGGCAAATATCTGACAGATTGCGTTACTTCGGCCTCTGACAACAATCGTTATCATCCCGGCCAGCATATTATATAGAGTGATATTAAACGTACCTTAGTTTTTCTAGGCTTGGCATACCTTAGTTTTTTGATACAGCTGTTAACGGCCCGTAAATCCATAACGGCCCACTATATATAACTAGAATTTAACGTTTTAAAGGATAACTAACGAACTTTCCAACTTCGTACTTAAAATATATATCAATATATGATGATTTATATTAATCAATTGCCCCAAATAATGCGAAACTGAATATTTTATTCTTATTATCAGGCAACTTAGCGTTATTAAGATATTCGTATATATATCGTATGTATGTTATTATAACGAACCTGTTATACGTCCACCTGGAGGTATAAGCAGTATCCGAAATGGGGGTTTTTAATTTGCAGGTAATAATAACATAATAAATGGGGTATTCGTTAAAAAGATTTGCAGATTTTTCCCTTAATCGGAGAACGGTATAGTTACTTTTAATTAAAGATTTAGATTAATAGCTAAAAAGCGAAATTAAATAAGTGCTATTTATATAGCAAACCGTCCGTTATATATTCATTTTAGATTTAACGAATATGTTAAGAATTTACATAATTTATATAATTTAATTTAAATTATTTAAATTACTTAAATTATTTAGATTACTTAAATTTTGGTACGGGAAAATTAAGTTTTTCCTTGCTCAAGGTTTACTTAATCAAAGTTTTTTTTAAAAATTTCCGAAGATAAGTTTTTTTAAAGATAAAAACTTTTGTTTTTGTATTATAATATTATTTCTTTTTTTTAAGGATTTTTGTTTTAAAGATAAAAACCGTAAGCGTTTTTTTTTGTTTTTGTTAAAGGGGTAATTTTTTAGCTAACTTTATTATGATAGGTTGAATTAAAAAAGGAAAAAAAAAACGGCGTTTAAATTAATATGAATTTTATATTAATCGCGTAAAGTTTATCGAAAAATTTGGTTTTAAAATTATTTTTTATTTAAATTATATCCATTTTAAAAAAATTAAATATTTTTTTGTGGTAAGTATTTTAAGTTATAGTTATTATATTCGTTATTAACGCCTTACGTATAACGTACTGGAAATAAACTTTTTGTCGAAAATTAGGAAAAAATACGACCGTTTGTAAAAAAAAATAACGCGAAATAAATGATATTTTAATAGCGTATTAAAAGTTTATAAGGATGTAATAAAAATCGGTTAAACAGAAAATAAGGGAATTTGTTAATCGATTAAAACGTTTTCGTTTTTAATAAAAGGTTTTAAAAAAAAAAGGTTATTATTATTTTAAAGGAAGGATTTAAGCGGAATTAATAAAAAGATTAGGAAAAGGTAGAAGAAAAATAATAACGTTTGGAGGTTAAGTAAGCGTAATTTATTTTTAAGATAAATATTATGATAAAGGCGTTTATTTCGTTCGGTTGGAACGTTAAAGGGTTAAATTTAGGCGAAGGACCGTTATCGTTTACGACCTTAGCCTTTTTGGAAACGGTCGGTTAAGATTTTACCGGTAAAAATTTTTAATTAGGTTTATCGTATTCGTTAGATGTTTAAGTAGTTTCCAAATATTATTTTTAAGTAGGTAATTTATTTATTTAATTAGGTATTAAATTTTATTTTTAATTATTTTAAAGTCCAGTATTTTTTCGATTTCGAAGTTTTTTTTAAGCGGGGCGTTTTTTGGGGTTGGTTTTAATAAGGAAATATGGAATATAAGGTATATTTTTATGATTTTGGATAATAATAATTTATAATTAATTTTCGAAATAATTTTTTTAATTTTAAATAGATTAAATTTTTTAAAATTAAATTTATTGTTAAATTTTTTTATTTTAATTTGGGAAAGGTTTAACGTTACGTTTTGTTTTTGGCGTAATAAGTAGATTTTGTTTCCTTTTATTAAGATTGGTTTTTTAATTTTTTTCTTATTATAATATTAAATTATTTTTTGTTATAAAAATTATAATTTAATTTATAATCGAATTTATATTATTTTAATTTTTTTATTATTATTTTTATTCGTGGAATTATTATAATAATAATTAATATTTTACGTATTAATTATTTTAATTATTAAGTTATTATATTAAATTTATTTATAGCTATTTAAGGTAATATATTTAGATTTTCGTTAACGGACGTATTATAAGTTATTTATATAAATAATAAAAGTTTAATTTAATTATTTAATTTAATTATTTATTTAAGGATAATAAGTTATTAAAAATTTAAACTTAATACCGATTTATTTAAAAAGGTTAATATCGAATTTAAATATAAAAAGTTTATTTTAATCGGAAATAATTTTTTCCGGTATTTTATATTTATTAAAATAATATCGAATAAAAACGTAAATTAATTATTTTATTATTACGGTTTTTTTAAAAAGTAAAAAATATTTATATTTAATAAATTTGTTAATAATTATTTATACCGTATTATATTCGATTTTAATAACGGAATTTTTTGATATAAAAAATTAATAATAAAATTTTAAATTCTGGTATTTTATATTTTATTAGGTATATTTATAAGTTATAATAAATTATACGGTTTATAATGAACCGTTTTTGTTTTATTATAAATATTATAATTATTAATTATTTATTTAATTATTTTGCGGAATTTTAAAAAGTCGTATTTTTTTTAAAGTTATTTAATAATTTTAAATATTTTTTGGTATTTATATAAAAAATTTTCGTAAAACTTTTTAATAAATTTTTTTTATTATTAATAAAAAATATAAATTTTGCCGCAAAATAAAAATAAATTTTTATTATTTATTTTTAATAAAAAATTTTTTTTTTCTTAGTTATAAAACTTTTTAAATTAAATTAATTTTTTTAAAAAAAGTTATTTTAAGATTATATATAATTATATTATTTTATCGTTTTTATAATATAATATTTATATATATCGTTTAAAAATTTTTAAATCGTAATTTTTTTCTCGGTTTAAAATGTCCGCTTAAATATTTTTTTTTACTTTAATATGGCAAATTTTAAAATTAAATTTAAATAAAAAAATTATTTAATTTTTATAACGTTTATTTAATTTTTGGGTTATTATAAATCGAATAAAATTTTTATAATTTAAATAAATATTAAATAATTTTTTGGTTTTATTAAAAAAAGTTTTTATTTTTTAAGTATTAAAATAATCGTTAATAATTTTTTATTATAAATAAAATATTTAAGTTTTACGTTTTTAAAAATTTTAAAAAAATACGTTATTAAGTATTATTTTTTATTATTTTTTAATTATTTTAAAATTATTTTAAGGACGTAAAATAAAACGTTTGTTTTAAATCGTTTTTTTTTGTTATAATTTAGTAACTTAATTATCGGAACGTTAATAATTTTATCCTTAATTTTTTCGGAAAATTTAAATTTTTTTTCCGACGTATTTTTTAGTAATAAGTTTAATTAAAAGATTAATAAACTTACCATAATTTTAAATTAAAGGTTATACGTAACCGGTAAATTTTAAAAATTAACGGATATTAATAATAATAATTTTATTTAAAATTAGCTAATTTTTAATAACTTTTAATTTAAAATTTTGGATTTAAATTTATTTAAGGATAATAATAAAGTTTAAAAAATTTAATTTTTAAGTATATTAAACGTTTTTTTAACGTTTATTAATAAATTAACCTTTTTAAAAAATTTAATATTTAAGTAATATATTATTTATATTTTTTTAAAATTTCCGAATAAATTAAAATATTATTTAAGTAAACGTAAATAAATTTATTTAAAAATTTCCGTAAGATAATAATAAGTATATATTAAAAACTGGTTAAGGTATTAATTAGGCCTTATGATATAATTTTATATTCTTAATATTTATAAACGGTTTTAAAAAGTAGTTTTTTATTTTTCGTTTTTAATTATTCGAATTAAATAATAATTATTTAATAAATTTAAAATTATAAATTATTTAATTTTATTAATATTTTCCCTTATAATATTTATTAACGTTAAAAAATATTTATTTTTAATAATAATATTATTTAATTATCGATAATTATATATTTATTATTATATTAAATATTTATTTTTATCGATTTTAATTTTGTTATTTTTTATTTTTAATATTATTATAACTGGATACTTTATAAATAATTCGGATTTTTTAACATAACTTTTTTTAAATTTTATTAAAAGTTTTTTTTAAAAATTTTAATTTTTTTAAAGTTTATATAATAAATTTAATAAAGTTTTAAATAATATTTTTCCTTAATGGGAATTTTATGGTCTTATTAATTATAATTAAGTAATTTTTTTTAAGTTCGTTTTTTAAATAACTTTTTAAACCGTCGATATTTAAAGGGAATTATTATTATAAGGTTAAAAATCTTAATTTTCTTATTTATATAACAGATTTTATAGGATTTTTTCTTAAAATTATCTTATAAAAACGTTTATTTTTTTTAATTAATCCGTAAATTATTAAAACAAAGTTACGGTATTTTTAAAATAATGTCGTATTTTAAAATATCGGTAATATCGAAAATAATTCGTTTTAAATATCCTTATATCTGGATTATAAATTTCTTAATTTTTCGGAAGATTTAATTATTATCGTAAATAAATAAGTTTTTATTAACTGTATGTAATTTATATAATTATTACTTATATTTTTAAAAACTTTAATATCGTTTAATTATTTTAAAAAAGATAAAAAAATTTTCCGTTTTAAAATTAATTATAACGCTAAAGGTTTCGTTTTTATAGTAAATAGGAATTTTAATTTAACTTCGTATTTTTTTTTTATATATAAGGTTTTATATATAAGGGTTTTTCGGTACCTTACTTTTAAAGGCTTTTATAGTTTTTTAATTATTATGATTTGGAAACTAAAAAACGTTTTTATTCGCGTATTTATTTAATTACATATTTAGTATAATGGTCGTCTATATACTTAAACCATTTTTTATTACCGAATTGGTACTTAAAAATAATTATTTTCTTTTGGTTTTTTTTTAGGTTTTATATTTTACAAATTATTAGGTTAAAAAGGTAAACTTTCGAAAAAGGTATTTTCATAATTAAAAAATCGTATTTGTTGCAAGGTATTAGTACGTAATATAAATATTTTTGTATTATAACTTTTTAATTCCGCTTTAATTTAGGATATAAGTAATAAAACTTAAGATAATCTAGTTATCGGGGAATTTTTATATATCTCTATTTATCGTCTAGTTTTATAAACGTTTTTTTATTATATCCTTTCTAAAAATTGTTATTTTTTTTAATTCGTCGATTGATAAGGTAATTATCGTTATAATAAGCAATAAAATAGAGAATTTTATAATTATTTGTTAAAGGTTTGAGGTATATTATGCATTCCGGAAAAATACAGTATTTAAAAGATAATTATCCATGGTTACCGAAATTTTTTCGTAACTAACCGTTCTGGTTATATATTTTATACTTTTATATATTAAGGTAATAAATATATCTTAACGTAATAATTACCTTAAAGCTAATTCGTTCTGAATAATATTTGTAAATTTTAATTATAATATTTTTATAAATAATATAATTTTCATAATTTGGGTCGTTATTTTTAACCTTACTGGTTATAATAATAGTAAATTTTTAATTAGCGGAAATAAGGCTTATTTTTTTTATCCTTATTTTCGCTGTTTATATTTCGTTCGGCCGTACGGATTTTTTTTAGGCTAAAAAATTTTATCCCTTTAAAAGTTTTTTTGGAAATTTCCTTTTTTCGGTAAGGAATAATATTCGTTTTTAAAATAACTTTTTTTACTATAGTTAAAATATTTAATTTTGAATTTATCTTTTTTAGATTCCGTTAAAATAATATTAGTTTCCTTTTAAAATTTGTTTTTAATTTTTTTTTATTACTGAAACGTTTATCGTTATTTTATCTATTAATATCCTTTTTCTTAAGGTACCGATCGAAAATATGTTAATTAATAATAATAACCTTATCTATATAATTTTCGAAAGAATTTATCTTAAGTACTTTAAATATTTTATCCTTAACTTATTTTTTTAGGTTATTATAATAAGGGAAAAATAACGTATTTTAAGGGAATTTAACAATAACCGTAAATTTATTAAATTCGGTCGTATATTTAGCTATTAAAATGGTTTACTTAAGTTTATATATTAACTTAATTATATGTTATTATTTATTTATATTTTTATATAAGGTTCGTATTCGTTTTTTAAAGTTTTTGTAATCGTTAAAGATATAATTAATAGCGTCCAGATAATCGTTAGGGAAATTTGTTAGGTAATTATTAAAAATGGGTTTAAATTAATCGATTACTTTTTTAGCAAATAATTAAAAAATGGCCATAACCTTTTAGTAATCCTTAGTTAATAAATTTTTATACCATTTAAGGTAAAGTTTAGCTTTAATTAAGAATTTTTTTATATCGGTAGTTTTATTATAAGGTTTAGGGGCAATTAGCTTGTAGCCTTTAATATCTGGTATTTCATAATAAGCAGGAAAGGGTATAATTCCTTTTCGTTTTTAACTAAATAAGGGAAGGGCAGGAATTTGCGGATAAGGGGTAGGTGTTTTAAAAAAGGGTGCTGGAATTTTTAAATAAGGCGCGGAAGTTTTTTTTTTTTAGTTACTGTTTAAATTTGATATTTTTTTTTAAAGGTTATAACCTTTTTCGCTATAAGGTTTAATTACTTATCAGTTATAAATTTTTTTTTTCCTTTTTTAATTTTTACGCCAAATGTTTCTTTAACTTTTTTTTTTTTGGTTAAATTCCTTAAGCCGGATTTCGATAATTTTTTCCGTTTCCTTAAAGGTAGGGGTTAATTACTGTTAAAAAAAGGAAAATTTTTCCTAACTTTTAACTTTAATAATTTTTGGTAACATGTTATCGATTAATTAAAAAATTTCTTTAATAAGGGGTAAATCGTATAATTTAGTTCTTAATCTTTTATTAACTAATAATAAAAATCGAATATATTATTTATTTATTAAACGTTATTTTATAATATCGTTTTTATTAAATTTAGGAAAGCTTATACCTAATTAAACCTTAAATTATTCGTTAATTATTAATTAAGAAATTATCAAAATATAACGAACCTATTATACGTCCACTTAAAGGTATAAGTAATATCCGAAATAAGGGTTTTTAATTTGCAAATAACAATAATATAATAAATAAAGTATTCGTTAAAAGAATTTATAAATTTTTCCTTTAATCGGAAAACGGTACAGTCACCTTTAATTAAAAACTTAAATTAATAGTTAAAAAACGAAATTAAATAGGTACTATTTATATAAGAAACCTTCCGTTATATATCCATTTTAAATTTAACGAATATATCGGGAATTTACGTAATTTATGTAATCTAATCAAGATCACTTAAATTACCTAGATTACTTAAATTACTTAAACCTTGGCGCAGGGAAGCCAAGTTTCTCTTTGCCCGAAATTTACCCAGTCAGAGTCTCCCTTAGAGACCTCCAAGGACAGGTTTCTTTAAAAACAGGAACCCCTGTTCCTGTACTGTAACAATTATTATATGTACCTTAATTTTTTAAGATGTACTAGTTGCGAATATTAACCCTTATTATTTCGCAGGAATGTTTTTACCCTTTTAACGATATAACTTGGCTTATACATAACTTAACCGAAAAAATTGGAAAAATAAAGTAATTTCGGAATATGGATTAAGGGGTGTTGGAAGTCCTAAAATATAAGTTTTAGCTTTATATAATAAAGTTGTTATTAAGTTATTATAAAGAATATAAGAAGTGTTAAAAGGTGGCGGGGAATAATAACGGAGCGTTGCTAATTGACAGGAAAAACTAAGGTGTGCCAAGCTTAGAAAAACTAAGTGTTATAGTATAGGAACAGGGGTTCCTGTTTTGGAGAGATCTGTTCTTAAAGCCTGGCGTGGGTTCCAGGCGGCTGAATTTCGGTTAAAGGGAGGCTTGGCTTTCCTTGCCAAAAACAGAGTGATCTAAGTGATTTAAGTGATTTAACCAGATTATATAGATCACATAGATCCATGACATACTTATTAAATCCAAATGGATATATAACGGACGGTTTTTTATGTAGATAGTACTTATTTAATTTCGCTTTTTAGCTATTAATTTAAATCTTTAATTAAATTGTACCGTTTTCCGATTAAGGGAAAAGTTTGCAAATTTCTTTAATGAACATTTTATTTATTATGTTATTATTACCTGCAAATTAAGAATTTTTATTTCGGATATTGCTTATACCTCCAGGTAAATGTATGATAAGTTTGTTATATTTTAATAACTTCTTGATTAATAGTTAACGAATAATTTAAGGCCCAGTTGGGCATAAGCTTTTTTGAATTTAATAACAACGATATTACAGAACGACGTTTAATAAATAGATAGCATATTCGATTTCCGTTATTAGTTAATAAAGGATTAGTAATCGGATTATATAATTTACCCTTTATTAAAGAAGTTTTTTAATTAATCGATAATATGGTACCTGTAATTACCAAAATTAAGGGATAAAAAAAGTCCTTTTTTTAATAATAATAATTTACCCTTACCTTTAAGGAATCTATTAAGGTATAACTTAAGGAATCCGATTAAGAGGAAAAGAAGAAAGTTAAAAAGGAACGCGGCGTAAAAGTTGAAAAAGGAAAAGAAAAAAGCTTATAACTAATAAGCGACTGGACCTTATGGCCGAAAAGGTTATAAATCTTAAAAAGGAAAACGTTAGATTTTTCCGACAACTAAAAAGGAAAACTTTTACGCCCCTTTTAGGAACTACCTTCCGTCTAAAAATTCCAGTTCCTTCCTTATTTAATCGAAACCAAAAAGGAACTATATCCTTTTTTACTTATTACGGAATACCTGATATTAAAAGTTATAAATTAATTATTTTTAAATTTTATAATAAATTTACGGATATGGAAGGATTTTTAATTAAAGTTAGATTTTACTTTAAATGGTACGAAAATTTTTTAACGGAAAAATATTAAAAGATAATAGCCGTTTCGTAACTATTTATAAAAAAAGTATTCGATTAATTCGAACCTATTTTTAAGGATTACCTGATAAATTCCTCCGACGATTAATTAAATATTATTAATTATATCTTTAATAATTATAATAATTTCGAAAAATAAATATAAGCTTTATACGGAAATGTAAATAAATAATAATATACGGTTAAGTAAATATATAAATTTAAGCAAATTATTTTAATAGCCGAATATACGATTAAATTTAATAAATTAATAATTATTTTTAAACTTTTATAAAACGTATTATTTTTTTTATTACGACGGCTTAAAGGAATAAGTTAAGGATAAAATGTTTAAAGTACTTAAAATAAGTTTTTTTGAAGATTATATAAATAAGGTTATTATTACCGACCGATGTACTTTTAATCGATACCTTAAAAAAAATACCGGTAAACGAAATAATAATAAACGTTCCAGTAATAAGAAAAAAATTAAGGGTGGATTTTTTAAAAAAAAAAAGTTAATATTATTTTAACGAAATTTAAAAAAGATAAATCCAAAGTTAAATATTTTAATTATGGTAAAAAGGGCCATTTTAAAAGCAAGTATTATTTTCTATCGAAAAAGGAAAATTTCCAAAAATAAAATTTTCCAGCCCAAAAAACAAATTCCGTACGGCCGAACGAGATATAAATAACGAAAAAAAGGATGAAAAAAAAGTAAGCTTTACTTCCGCCGATCAGGAATTTATTATTATTACGATTAATAAGGTTAAAAATAACGACCCAAATTATACCATTTGCAAAAATATTACGACCAAAGTTTATAAATATTATTTAGGATAAATAACCTTTAAAATAATTATTACGTTAAGATATATTTGTTATTTCGATATATAAGAATATAAAATATACGATTAGGACGGTTAATTACGAAAAGATTTTAATAATTATAAATAATTATTCCTAAAATATTATATTTTCCCGGAATATATAATATACCTTAAACCTTTAACGGATAATTATAGGTTTTTATATTTTACTATTTATTATAATTATAATTATTGTATTTATTAACAAACCAAAAAAAATAACAACTTTTAACCAGGATATAACGAGGAAATATTTACAAAACCAGATAATAAATATAAATATATAAAAATTCCTTAATAATTAAATTACCTTAAATTTTGTTATTTATATCCCAAATTAAAGCAAAACTAAAAGGTTATAACGTAAGGATGTTTATATTACGCGTTAATACCTTACGATAAATACGATTTTTTAATTATGGAAATATCCCTTTCGGAAATTTATCTTTTAAATCTGATAATTTGTTAAATATAAAACCTAAAGAAAAACCAGAAAAAAATAATTACTTTTAAATATTAATTCGGTAATAAAAAATAATTTAAATATGTAGATAATTATTATATTAAGTATATAATAAGGAAAATATATAAATAAAGATACCTTTTAACCTTTAAAATATATTAATTAAAAAATTACGGAAACTTTCGAAAATAAAGTACCGAAAAGCCCTTATATACAAAACCTTATACGAAATAAAAAAAAGAATACGGAATTAAATCAAGATTTTAATTTATTATAAAAATAAAATATTTAACGTTATAATCGATTCCGGAAAAAAAAAAAACTTTATTTTTTTAAAATAATTAAAAGATATTAAATCCTTTAAAAGTATAAGTAATAATTATATAAATTACGTATAATTAATAAAAGTTTATTTATTTACGATAACGGCCGAATTTTTTAAAAAATAAAAAAATTCGTAATTTAAATATAAGGATATTTAAAACGGATTATTTTTAATATCGCCGATATTTTAAAATACGATATTATTTTGGTAATATTATGGTTTCGTTTTAATAATTTACGAATTAATTAAAGAAAATAAACGTTTTTATAAAATATTTAAAAAAAAGAATTTTATGAAATTTATTATATAATTAAAAAAATTAAAATTTTTAATTTAATAATAATAATATTTTTTAAATATCGACGATTTAAAAAATTATTTAAGGAACGAACCCGAAAAAAATTACTAGATTATAATTAATAAAATTATAAAATTTTTATTAAAAAAGGATATTATTTAAAACTTTATTAAATTTATTATATAAATTTTTAAAAAATTAAAAATTTTTAAAAAGGTTTTTAACGAAATTTAAAAAAAAATTATATATAAAAATCCGAATTATTTATAAGGTATTTAATTATAATAATACCAAAAATAAAAAAGGGCAAAATTAAAATCGATAAAGATAAAGATTTAATATACCGACGAATACATAATTATCGATAATTAAATAATATTATTATTAAAAATAAATATTTTTTAACGTTAATAAATATTATAAAAAAGAATATTAATAAAATTAAATAATTTATAACTTTAAATTTATTAAATAGTTATTATTTAATTTAAATAATTAAAAGCAAAAAATTAAATCCCGTTTTTAAAACGATTTATAAATATTACGAATATAAGGTTATATTTTAAAGTTTAATTAATATTTTTGTTAGCTTTTAATATATATTTATTATTATTTTACGGAAATTTTTAAATAAATTTTTTTTTAAACAATATTTTTATTTATTCAAAAATTTTAAAAAAATATAAAAAGTACGTTATTTAAGTTTTAAAAACTTTCGAAAAAATTAATTTATTAATAAATATTAAAAAAAACGTTTGGTATATTTAAAAGTTAAATTTTTTAAATTTTATTATTACTTTTAGATAAATTTAAATTTTAAATTTTAAATTAAAAATTATTAAAAATTAACTTATTTCAGATAAAGTTATTATTATTAATATCCGTTAATTTTTAAAATTTACTAATTACGTACGGTTTTTAGTTTAAAATTACGGCAAACTTATTAACCCCTTAATTAAGCTTATTATTAAAAAGTACGTTAAAAAAAAATTCGAATTTTTAAAAAAAATAAAAAAAAGCTTTTTAAAAAATTAAAAATAAAATTATTAACGTCCCGGTAATTAAGTTATTAAATTATAATAAAAAAAGCGATTTAAAACGAACGTTTTAAATTACGCCCTTAAAGTAATTTTAAAATAATTAAAAAATAATAAAAAATAATATCCAGTAACGTATTTTTTTAAAACCTTTAAGGACGTAAAATTTAAATATCCCATTTACGATAAAAAATTATTAACAATTATTTTAATATTTAAAAAATAAAAATTATTCTTTAATAAAATTAAAAAATTATTTAATATTTATTTAAACTATAAAAATTTATTCGATTTATAACGACCTAAAAATTAAATAAACGTTATAAAAATTAAATAATTTTTTTATCCAAATTTAATTTTAAAATTTACTATATTAAAAATAAAAAAAATATTTAAACGGATATTTTAAACCGAAAAAAAAATTACGATTTAAAAGTTTTTAAACGATATATATAAATACTATATCGTAAAGATAATAAAATAATATAATTATATATAACCTTAAAATAATTAATTTTTAAAAAATTCACTTAATTTAAAAATTTTTATAACTTAAAAAAATAAAAGAAGTTAAATAATTAAAAAGAAATAATAAGGATTAATTATTATTTTACGGCAAAATTTATATTTCCCGTTAATAATAAAAAGAATTTATTAAAAAATTTTATAAAAATCCTTTATATAAATATTAAAAAATATTTAAAATTATTAAATAACTTTAAAAAAAATATAATTTCTTAAAATTCTGTTAAATACTTAAATAATTAATTAAGGATTATAATATTTATAATAAAATTAAAATAATTTATTATAAGCCGTATAATTTATTATAATTTATAAATATATTTAATAAAACGTAAAATATTATAATTTAAAATTTTATTACTGGTTTTTTTATATTAAAAAATCCCGTTATTAAAATTAAATATGATATTATATAGGTAATTATTAATAAACTTATTAAATATAGGTACTTTTTATTTTTTAAAGGAATTACGACGGCAGAATAATTAGTTTATGCCTTTATTCGGTATTATTTCGATTAGCATA
Source organism: Monosporascus sp. MG133 (assembly GCA_004155925.1). Lineage (NCBI taxonomy): Eukaryota > Fungi > Ascomycota > Sordariomycetes > Xylariales > Monosporascus > Monosporascus sp. MG133. The sequence goes on along the minus strand of QJNX01000043.1, from coordinate 39,434 downwards.
AAGTATTAAAAAATTATTTTTAATTAAAATAAGCTTTTTATATTTAAATTCGGTACCAGTTTTTTTAAGTAAATAAGTGCTAAATTTAAGTTTTTAATAATTTATTATTTCCAAATCGACAATTAAACGGAATAATTAAACCAAATTTTAAAATAATATTTTCGAAATTATGTTAATTATTAATAAAATAATTAGGTCGAATTTTTATTATTTATATAAATAACTTATAATACGTCCGTTAACGAAAATATAAATATATTACCTTATATAACTATATATAAATATAACGTAATAACTTAACGACCCGAATAATTAATACGTAAGGTATTAATTATTATTATAATAATTTTACGAACAGAAATATTAATAATAAAAATCAAAACGGTATAAATCCGATTTTAAATTAAATTATAATTTTTTTAATAAAGGATAATTTAATATTATAATAAAAAAAATTAAATAATTAATTTTAACGAAAGGAAATAAAGTTTACTTATTACGTTAAAATTAAAATATAATATCGAATTTTTTCCAGATTAAAACGAAAAGGTTAAACGATAAGCTTAATTTTAAAAAATTTAACCTATTTAAGATTAAAAAAGTTATTTTAAATATTAATTATAAATTATTATTACTTAAAACCATAAAAATATTTTTTATATTCTATATTTTTTTGTTAAAATTAACTTTAAAAAACGTTCCGTTTAAAAAAAAATTTCGAAATTAAAAAAAACGATAACGAATATGAAGTTAAAAAAATATTAAACTTTAAGATGGTTAAAAATAAAATTTAGTATTTAATTAAATGGATGGATTATTTACCGGAAAATAATATATGGAAATTATTTAAATATTTAACGAATGCGATAAATTTGGTTAAGGATTTTTACCGACAAAATTCTAACCGACCGTTTCCAGTACGGTTAAGGTTATAGGCGATAATGGCTTTTTGTTTAAATTTAGGTTTGAAACGTTCTAGCCGAAAGAAGTAGATGTTTTTATTATAGCATTTATTTTAAAAACAAACTACGTTTATTTTGTTTCCATACGACGTTATTTTTTTTTTTTAATTTTCCTGTTAATTCCGTTCGGATCCTTTTTTTAAAATAACGACGGCTTTTTTTTTAAAAAACGTCTTGTTAGAAACGTAATTGTTTTAATCGATTAACGAATTCCTTTATTTTTTTTAGCAAACTTTTAGTATGCGATTAGAGTATTTTTTATCTTACGTTTTTCTTTTTATAAACGATCGTATTTTTTTCCGATTTTCGATAAAGAATTTATTTTTAATACGTTATATATTAGGCGTTAACGACGAGTATAATAATTATAGCTTAAAATGCTTATTACGTAAAAATATTCGGTTTTTTTTTAAATAAATATAATTTAAATAAAGGATAATTTTGGAGCCAAATTTTTTAATATTTTTTGTACGGTTAATACGGGATTCGTATTAGCTTAAACGCGGTTTTTTTTTTTTTTTGTTCGATTTGTTATGATAAAGTTAATTAAGGAGTTACGGAAAACCCCTTTAACAAAAATAAAAAAGGTTACTTACGGTTTTTATCTTTGGGATAAAAATTTTTGAAAAAGGGAAATGGTATTATAATATAGGAATAGGGGTTTCTGTTTTTGAAAAACCTATTTTTAAAGCCTGGCGTGGGCTTTAGGTGGCTGAACTTCGGTTAAAGGAAGGTTTGGTTTTCCTTATTAAAAATAAAGTGATTTAAGTGATTTAAGTAATTTAACCAGATTATATAAATTATATAAATTTACCACATACTTATTAAATCCAGATGGATATATAACGGACGGTTTTTTATGTAAATAGTACTTATTTAGTTTCGCTTTTTAGCTATTAATTTAAATCTTTAATTAAAAGTAACTATACCGTTTTCCGATTAAAGGAAAAATCCGTAAATCTTTTTAACGAACATTTTATTTATTATATTATTATTACCTGCAAATTAAGAATCCCTATTTCGGATACTGCTTATACCTCCAGGTGGATGTATAACAGGTTCGTTACGCTAAGGTGCGTTTAACATCACTCATTATATATATAGATATATATAGTCAGCGTTATTCGCATCCTTAAGCTATGGTTTGCAATTTGAGATGGTGAATGTACCGTTCTTCTCCCTCAGCTTTAAATTCTTCTGTTATATTCCCCTATTCGTTCTGTCGCCACCCTTGCTATTGAACCTGCTATATGATTTGTTCAACAGTAGTTCGATCGGGCACCAAGAATACTTTAATTACCCAGAATTTCCTTGTCCGGACTACAGCTGAAGCCAAACGCACTCAGATCTGAACGGACTACCAATCACGGCCCCCCCTAAAAGGGGCACCGTTACAGCACATTGGTATTTACCAATGAAATACCACCTAGGCCAAAGTGGCTCGCGCCCGAGTTGCCCACGGTGTTCAAGTAGGCATCTTTCGAGCAGGAACCCCACCCCCGGACGTAAAACCAACCACTTAAATCCTACCTTTGGTCTAAAATATTCCCACATTCCTAGCGACTAAATCGCCTAGAGGATCGACGGAAAACGGAGTAATCAACACAGACCTACGATCAGGGCGTTGGGCATATTGCACTTAAGACGAATAAGTGTGGTTCAATGTACAACTAGATCTGAACCGGCGAAGTTTGGATCAGTCTCGATGTCGCCGCCTGTGGAAAAGGAAAGAGACCCAGACGTTAGGGGCTCCTCTGTCTCCTCTGGGGACTTTTCGCATATTAAACCTGCTTTGGAGGGGCTCGAAGAGACCGGGGTACCGTTAAGTCAAAGGCATGGTGCAAGAGACTATTGGCGTTGCTTTAAAGAGCACGAATGGATAGGAGAATTCGTTATGCCACCTGAGTAGATAGTACGAAGTGTATAAAGTGTGACAGCGGTGGGTAATTCAACTTCGAGGAAAGAAGGCGCGACTCGCGCTGGTGTCAACAAAGGAGCTCTCGATGTCCTTTGTCCAGGCACCATGAGAGTCCTGCCTCCCATATCGGCGCTGATAGAGAACCGGGTTGGAAGAACAGGAACACAATGGTTCAGTGGAAAATGTATTGTCAAGTCCATTAGACAGGTGTCAGCCAGTTTACCGGAACTATGTACATGAATGTAGCAGTTAACTGTTAGCGAAAGGGTCGAAGCTCCTATCCCCACTACTTGCTAAACACCCCGTAACTACCCTAGAGGCACGACGAGTTGCACTTGCAGTTTCAGCATACGCCTAGACGGACGGCCGCGGCTGGGACGAGTCGTCGTTGCGGACGCAGTCGGACTTGGCCGTGAGCTCGCTGGGGCACTGGACCCGGGTGAAGGTCACGCCGGGGTTGTCCGAGTTTCCGAACCAGTCGAAGCGCCAGTAGCACCCCTGCTTAAGCCTCTCGGGCATCCGGTCGCACTCGGCACGGCTCGAGACGCCGCCGTACTGCGCGCCGGGGAGCGCCTGGCCGAACTGTACGGAGCAGCCGTCGAACAGGCCGACGCCGCCGCCGGGCATCAGGAGGTCGAAATGGTTCGAGCCGAGGTCGCCGCCTGTGTTCGTCGACTGGACGATCATCTTCTTGCCCGAGACGGGGCCGGAAGTGAATTCGAGCCTGGCTTTTGCGTTAGGGGGCTGGCTGAATATGTCCTTTTGGCTTATGGGAACTTACTGGTAGCAGGCGCAGCACCAGTCCGACTCGGTATTGCCAGTGATGGCCGTAGCGGCGTAACCATACGACAGCTCGTCGCTGACGACCCACGGCGACATGTTGGAACAGGTGAAGGCAGAGCCGCCATCGCATCCAGATCGGGTGTTGGCGCTAGAGAGGGGGTTGTCATTCTTATCGCATGTCCTGACCGGGGCGCTCACTGGCGCTTTGCCGGACCAGGAACAGGATGGCTTGCAGCAATCCCAGTACCGGGTTGTCCGGCCGGTCGTCTGCGCGAAGGCGGTCGAGACGGAGGCAGCCACGAGAAGGCCGAACGCTACTGACTTGTTATACATCTTGGGCGGCTTGGTTCGATGAGTCTGTAGAACACTCACAGCTCAGAGCGCCCGCAGGTGGGCGCAACGTATTTGTATTATTACCTCCTCCATGGCTAGTGGGACGAAGATTATCGCTAAGGCACTAGTTTCGACGCCCCCTCCACGTCCTAACTGACACGCTCCTTGAACTCAGCCGCTTTCCTTCGGAGACATGCCACTATGGATAAACCCAGCCTTACAGCGGGTCGACGTCAGAGGCCAAGTGCCAATACGCTTGCTTGAAACGAAACCCACAAGCCGGAGTAGCTCGAAAAGGGAACATCGGAAGTGCTATGGAAACGGAAAGGACAAATGCCAAGCGGCTACTTAAGGGGGTTCCTCATTGGGTATGGGAAGCTTCATAAGGCGATGTCTTGTTTGCAGTTGAGTTATTCCGGAATTCGACAACGACTCTCCCGGGATCCAGGGTAGTGATCGATATGCGTTCTTCGGCTCTCTGGTCGCATATAAGGGACATAATTAACTTAATTGGGCCCCCTTGACATAACATATGCAGCGACGTTCCTTGGATCGACATACACCTGTTGGTGCATGCACCCCTATAACTGCATGTATTTTGCTTGTCAGCGTTGTTTTGCACCAGCCAACTGTTTAAGGGCATACTGTATCCACGAAGGAAGATATGCATTTAATAGGGATGGCAATTTGTGTGGTACGTACTAATCAAATGAGGTATTTTCTCACGTCAGATATTAAAAGTCCTTAGCCAGTCCTATAAATTGAAAGTAGGGGTTTGGGGAGGCGCTATTTATCCGGGATGCATTTTTACTGAACCCCCCATTACCCATACCAGGTAATGCATACGGTAGTATAAATACATAGGAAGTCGCGAAATGTACCGATGCAAAGCCTAGGAACGTCGCTGTATTAAGGTATGACGATATAGCGAGGGGAAATATTCGTCCTACCATAGTATTTCCCGTATAGAAGGCGCTAAGCCCGATTCGTACGATTTTGAGAAATAGGGGATTGTCGACAAGACCTGCCAGATCCGCTAACGCCGCGATTCCTTCCCAAACTGAACAACGCCTTGATGACGAACCGCCCCTGAATTGCCCCGAAGCCAAAATGTAGTAACCGGCGGGGTTGTGAACAGCATCATTTTACGTATTCCAGGCTGGAATTTCTCACTTTCTCCCATGCACTGCTGTCACTCCCGTACCTGACAATCTCGCCAGTTCTGATAGAAATATGCACTCGGACCTTATCACTCGTCGATGTCATAGTGAGGTAATCACACTGATGGACTGCACATCTAGGTATCGACGTCGCTGCGTAGATTGGGTGTTCAAACTCGTTTATGTCCGTTATCTCTGGAGTCACTTTGTAAGACAGGTGGCATTGCACGCTCTAGGAGGGATAAAAGCAGTCTATCATTAGGACTCTCCTTAATTGAAATAGCTATCGACCAAGACCTCTGAAGCCACAAACCCATCATCTAACAGTAACGTAATAGTTCGATCCCCGGGATCCCTGCACTCCCCACGTATGAAGTAAGGTAAGGAGTCTTTCGTCAAGAAATTAGAGCAGACGCCAAGATGCCTTACGCAGACGAGTTCGAGGGGTTCATGATCAATGAGCTCGGCAAGTATACCGACTTCAAGAAGCAACTAGTACGACACCTATGAGGTCTTGATACGTATTGGAACAGGAAGGCTAACAACTTCCACAGTTGAAGCCCAAAGGCTTTGTGAAAGTGACATCGATATCAAGATTGAATGCTGCGGTGTCTGCGGGTCAGACGTCCATACAATCACTGGAGGATAGGGCGAGTCGCCCATTCCGATTCTTAAGTCACCTTAGTCACATGTCTCACCCGTAATCCTCATGAACCATTGGCCTCCTAGTGAACAAACCATGCTGATATGAAGACTTGTAAGCACCGGCCACGAAGTCGTTGGTAAAGCTGTGAAGGTCGGATCCAAAGTGAAGGACATAAAGGACGGCGATCCTGTAGGCGTTGGTGCTCAGATTTGGTCTTGCTTGAAGTGCCCGCAATGCAAGTCAGGCAACGAAAACTACTGCCCGCACATGGTTGGTGAGTTAATGCCGCAGTCTTCCCTAATAGATCCAGGAACCAGCTGCTTACACGGTCCAAGACACTTACGGCGCTCCCTACCAGAAGGAAGCCGACCCCAATGAGACTCTATCACAGGGTGGATATACCGCATATGATAAAAAATTTTTAAGACAGCAAATTCGAACAGTAACTGGTTAGTATTCTCAAGTTGCAGCATGTGCCAGAGATTTGTAGCTACGTCACAATTTCAGAACTTTCTCATGGTCCCTGATAAAGTCCGCCACGGCATCGACAAATCGATCCAGGGCCTCCTGGGGTATATCCAGAATGAGGGCTATATTACCGCGCCTCTGGACCCAGAATCCGCGTTCCAGCATATAGAGCCAAAAGAGCGTCTTTATCTCCTCGTCCTCGGGACCACCTTCCTCGTTACACGTAACACTCCCCCCTTCGCCGTCGCCCCCGCCACTCCGTCCCCAAGCCTCCGAGACATGCAGGCAAGCAAAGCTGCCCAATCCCGTAAACGCGATCCTGGTGCCGCTCGCAACGTCCCGCAGACGGGCCCTGAACGCGTCGCCGCGCGCCGAGAGCGCGACCGCCGCCTCGGGCGTGTAGACCTGCGACAGCGCCGCGTGCCCCACGTGCAGCATCAGCGTGTTGTTCTGGAAGGTGCCCGAGTGCGCCAGGGCACCGGGGAGCCGCGGGTCGTAGACGGCCATGACGGGCTCGGACCCGCCGAAGGCGCCGAACGGCAGCCCGCCCCCGATGTACTTTCCCAGCGTCGTCAGGGTCGGGCGCAGGCCCGGGATCGTCGACTGTAGACCCCCCGGTGCTAGGCGCGACGTCATTACTTCATCGAGAATGAAGACGGATTTCGCCTGCGTGCGTGCGAGTGTGCGTTAGTGAGGGCGGGATATAAACAATTAAGATCACGAGGTGACATATATGGGGCACGATAGTTGATATGGGGCTCGGTTTGTTGGGGCGGAATCCCGGTCTCTTCTTACCTTCGTGCATTCCTCCTGGATCGCAAGCAAGAACTCGTGCCTCCCCGGTATGAATCCGCCAGACCCTTGCATACCTTCGACGAGCACAGCGGCGATCTCGGCCCCCCGTTCCCTAAACACCCTACGCACGGCCTCGGCATCATTATACCTCAAAACAATGAACGAATCGCGATCCACGGTATTCTCCCCGGGACCGAAGCGGACCTCCCCACCATCATTCCCCAGCGGCGTCCCGAACGACAGCACGCTCCCGTGGTACCCGCCACTGAAAACAACGACGGCCCGGCGTCCGGTGTGCTTCCGCGCGGCGGCGAGCGCGTGCAAGTTGGCCTCGGTGCCGGAGTTAGTGAAGCGCAGGCGTTCGAGACCGAACCTTTGACACAGCAGGGCCGCGAGGCGGGACTCAGCGGCGTGCGTGGCGCCGAGCGAGAGCCCGACGGTTCCCGCCGTCTCCGTCAGCGCCCGCAGCAGCGTCGGATGCCCGTGGCCGAAGAGGCCGGCCGTCATCTCGGCGACGAGGTCGACATACCTGGTTTTCTATTAGACTTCGGTACCTAAGTGATATGGGTAGAATAGCTTGGGCGAGATTGGGGTTGCTTGCGGCCTGCTTCGTGGCGAGTGTCTGGCGGGTGTCTGTTTTTGTTTTTATGAAGGAAAAGCCACATTAAAAACGTGCAGCGAAATTTGGGAGTGCGAAGGTTAAAGTTACATAGCCGATCACTGACTCAACACGGAATCGAACCCCAGGAGCCTAACATCTGACCATACCGGACGTGATACTAAAATGCCTGTCCCAAGCTTTTGGAAACACGCGCGCACTGCGTCAGTGATACGTCGCCCAACCGCTCCTAATGCATCGCTCTCTTTGTATGCCTTGAGGACCTACTCCCAAGGTAGGAAATCCCACAATTACAATACGTTGAAGTCAAGAAAAAGCGGGAGATCGAAACTAGAAAAAGACTGGATGTTTCGTCTTCGAGAGAATACTCTCTAATAAGAAGGAGGATACTCACTCGTGCCCGTCCTCGTCGAAAAGCTTGTAGCCCTCACCCCTCTTGATGAAGGTGGGGAACGGCGGGTTGTGGAGCAGCGTCCGCGTGTTACCTCCAGGCATGCTCTCGAGGGCCGCGAGGTGCAGTTCCCTGGAGCGCCTGTTGCGCTCCTCGTAGCGCTGCACCGCGGCGCCGAGCGCCGCCCGGAGGTATTCTTCACGCGACGTCATGACCGGCTACGGACGGCGTCGGCCAGGCAAGCAACTAGAAAAAACTTCTGGGAGCCTCGGATGTTAGGTAGATGGTGAGGCCTATCTACAAGGTGGCTAGTGCGCAGTTTTGCCTATGGCTCATGATGGTTGAAACAGCGCCATTACTGCTGTGGGATAACGACGCTATATATAGGGCTGTATATATGCCGGATGTGGTCGGTGTCTATTATACTCAGCTGTAATGTAGCATACTTAGCGGATCCGCGCAAGCCGCTGCGCGGAAACCGTTGGGATTGGACGGCCTGGTGCCGAAGTCGGGATAACGAGCTATCACTCGGCCCGAGATAGTGTGGTTTATTTTGGATGAAGCCGAAGTCGGGGTAACGAGCTATCACTCGGCCCGAGTCAGGAGTGGTTCACTTTGGATGAAGCCGTCCGCTGTTGGCACCCAGGAGTCTTGGCGCCGGAAGCTGACTCCGCCGATATCGGAATACGCATGGTGATGAGAAATGTAGTCTAGTATCTAGTCGGTCTGCCTCTATTGAAATCGAAAAGGAGATGGAGGAAGCGCTGTCTCCCCGGGTGCCAGAAGGCCACAGAGTAACCGGTAGCGGCAATGACGCTAACTTAAAACAGCAGTGTACTCCATAAAACGTTAATTTGGTGTTATTCACTGGGTACGAAATTCACGTCTATTCCAGAGTTAAACCCAAAATGTAGTTACCGGTTATTGTGCCCTTCTCGCACCCGGTGAGATAGTGTTTCCAAACCGATAACAGTGATAATATTCAAGCTAAAAGATATTAGTTTGGGCCAAGGGGGAATCAAAGGGAGAACAGCGTTGGGTAGCATATGAACATCACGATTTATGCCTGTGCTCTAGGGGTTCCGCAATCTGGACCTCCAAGTTCTAATTCCCCGTCTAGTCCACATCTTGTTCACTGCCCTCCATCTTCTCCAGCTCACGGTCGATGCACTTAAAGGCAAGGCTCTGGTAGAAAGGCGGGTAGAGGAACGGTCGTAGCTATGACTGGGTTAGTTACGGAGGACGTAATAATACCACTGGCGGCTTCTTCCGCGATGCTATTTCGGAAAGGGACTTACATCTAGAAATTGGTTAACCTAGCTCGTACATAGTAAGAACGGACGGTATACTTACCGAAACGGTTATCGTCGGGAGAATAGTCGTTGCTAAAGATTGCGAATGAGTAACACGTCCACTGTTACTGCGGCTCCGAAGACATCAGAACTTTAAGCGTACTTACCAATGTAACGCAGGGGTTAGAGTAGTGAGCCTATAGAATTTGAGGTTAGCAATAACGCAGTGATAGCCAGTTGATAAAGGCGGAGTTCAAAACGAGACTTAATAGCTTAAACTCCACACGGCGAGTGTTTATGCCCAGACATCTGACAGCAAAGGGGGAGGCTTACTTGTGACGGTTTATGGCATAGTAGTGGAAGAACCGCTAAATGTGGTCAGCACAAGGAGAAATAAGCAACAGGATGGCGATTATTGGCGCACCTTGACCTTCTCCGCCACTTGCCTCGGGGTATATACCGGAGTCGTATCATCCTTCGCCCTAGGGCGGTTCGCTCCCCATTCGTGGGCGAGTCTCTGGAACATTCCGTAGGGGCCAAGCTTGTCGAATTTGCGCAGACTGCAATCTTTCGCGTTAGTTATTCCTAACTACATTGAAGTCTACGAATGCAGGACGCCGATATCGGTGGCAATGAACGTACCGGCCAAATACGGTCAGCTCATCGTAGGTCATTCCCATGTCGACTTCATCGGATTGGACACTGAAGGGCGCCGGATGTTAGCACGTCTCAAGTCATAAGGGGGCAAGGACATATAGTGTCCCTTGTTCGAAGGAAAATTAGTGCCGGAGTCGGGATTCTCCTTACTAGGTCTCCGTGATGGGCTCCAGCTATTCGGATGTTAGCAGTTATTGGTTGTCATTCCGATCAGCACTAACCTCTGCAGTCGGTACAGCCGTCAAGAAATCATGTAGGCAGGGAAGGTTGAAGTTCACCTCGGCCCATGAAATTAGTCTTCTCAGATCACCTGCGACGCTCGGAGTCAGCAATCGTCATTTCTAGCTAACTTGAGGAATAATCGGAGCTCATAAAACATGTTCCGGGAGTCTTAAACTCCCGCGGATTTCACCAGGAAACTTTTGTCCGTAGGGTAGGGAATAAGGGGCATAAAATAACTCGGAAAATTGATTACTCTTATCAATTGAACCGATGGGGTTGCTGTTTGGTTTCGGTTAGCCGGTTCCCGCTGAAGGCGATTCGACGAATACATGTTTATTCAGGGGTTTACGCACATATCTGCAGACGAGCAATCGTACTAGATGCTATGTTAGCAACGGCCTTAGCCACTCTTTGCAAAGCTCTGCTATACCTTTGTAAGATATCCTCGCAGGGACTCCCTGAATGCCGTTAGATTATGTTTAGTTGTATATAAGATACCGCACTTACCCAACGTTGGCACTGCCCAGCACAAGCAGCGAGCCGCCGCCCGGTCTGCCGCGTGTTGTGGGAAGAATCTGGGCGAATTCGTATGCAGTCACCATTCGAGAACGCTGGTTGAGGGGCAAAGTTAGGGAATCATCGACGCCATTCGAATGGTGGGTCTGCGGCAAAGTCGAAGACATACCGCTTGGATATTCTGCAGTGTTAGGTTTTCGGAAACTGAACCACCTTCGACTTTGAACTTAGGTTCAAAGTGGAGGGTTTTGACAATGAGGTTCCTCTGAGCTTCGTAGACCTCGTCGATATCGAGATTACAGTGATAGGCACCGATAGCGGCAGCCAAGTCTCGGGCCCTCTGCCGTGTCTCTTTCGAGCTTTGTTTCGACATGCCCTGACGGCGTGAGCTATAACCCGTACTCGCCGTATTTGGCGGAGTTATTTAGCATCAAAAAGGGGACTTACCATGTATACGGTATGAAATATTTGGTTACACAACTCCTCAGGAGTGTCAGGAATTTTGCCATCGCTGTATTTAGCAAGGCGCTTCACATCGGCGATAACCTGCTCGTTTCCGGCCTTGCAAGCTTCTATGACCATACGGCACATGGAAAACACGATAACTGCGGTCTGTTGGAGAGATACCATCAGCTCGGGCTCGAAAAAATACTAGCTGATATTGCATACCGCACAAGAGTCGATACCTGGCAAGGATGTCAGCATCCGCATTGGTCAGAATCTGGATCCGATGCCTACCGCCAGATAGGGGGACCAAGTAACCAGCCACGCCGCATCTCCGAAGGTAATCCCACAGGTAAGCGCCTGTGCACATCGCAATCTCTTCCTCTGCGGAATGGTAGCGAGGCTCTATTTCCAGAGACGGGAAGACTTTTAGGTTTCTATCGCTCTCTTCGGAGCTCAGGGCATAAGGCGTCTCGATACGCTTGTAGGCTGGGGCCTGGACGGCCTGCAGGCCTCGCGAAGGGGCAAAACGATATGCCCTGATTTCTTCCAAGTCCACTGTTGCCGTTACAACTTCGACATCTGTGAGACTGAATTGGGATGCCTGAGCCAAGAGCTTTCCGTTGCAAATGATCATTGCACAGCCTGAAGCTCTGGTCAGCTACCTATAAGCACCGCGTCCAGGCTAGGGGGATATACCATCATCTAAGAATATGTCAGCATTTCCACATTTTCGCTTTGGGTAATAAACTTACAGTAGAGTCTGTCGCCGTCACAGCCCTTATGCCATTATTAGCACGACATTTGTCGTCAATACATAGAAACCGCTGCCCGGGCTTACTTACCTGTTGGTTGGCGTAGATATAGACACCGCCATTCTTTCTCGTTGCTAGCGATCAGTTAGTGATCCGTCAACGGATAAATGCGGTCTTTCACCCAGGCACCTTCCATAACAAGTTGCATGCGAAGGCTCAACTTGCGCAAGGTGAAATGAGATCCGCTGGAGTTAGTAATGACCTCAACACCATTCAAGGACATGTGGTTGTGAGGGGGATCTGGGAGGAAGAGCTCCTCGCATGTCTCACATCCTATCGTAGTATCGGGCTATATATAAGTCGAGTCAGTCACTCAGTTACCGGAATAGGGGTATCACAGCTTTAACCCAAGTGGTGATTCAACTAACGGTACTAATGACGGCATCACCTATCGTGACCTTGATAGCTCCCTGAAGGACTTGTATCATGCGAGGCAGGTAGTATTCCTCGCAATACCGCGGTCTAAGCCAGGGTGTGAAGAATCGCTGTTCGCGGCTAGATTCAACCTGTTAGCCGTGGCAATCGCAACTATCACACTACTCACTAATTTCCGTCACCAGCCAGATAAAGCTTTGGCCGGATCAGCAGAATCTTGCCATTGTAACAGATCTATGTGCAGTTAGCACTTGAGCCGTATAGACGCTTCTCGAGTAGGTAGCCAAGCCACTCACGAGGCGGCAATTGAACCGGTTGTTGCGGTGCAGCACCGGCATCCCGATATCAAGAAGGATGTCATAGCAGTCCTTGTTCTTGAGGATAGTCTCGAGGCATTGCCAGCAGTGGAGGTAGAGATCCTGCTCGAGCAGATGGTCGAGGCAGCCATATCCGCAAACCTCCAGTTCAGGGCCAACACGGAGACTGGCGCCGGCCTCCTTGGCCTTGATAATGCTCTCGATGATCCCTGCGGGGGCGTGGTTCAGTGGGATGTCTTGGCAAAAACGGATTGGGACTGACTTCTAGTATTGCCCTCAAAATCGAGAGCCCATTGGTTCAGGTTGCAGGTTGCGACGGTGATTAGATGGCCCATTTTGACGTAGAAAGTCTAGGGCAGAAGGGGATGACGGAACTTCGTAGACACGGAAGTCCAGGTGAATTATTATGTCTGACGCCGATGTTAGTGTTAGGCCTACTGTATAATGCGGCCGGCCACAAAGTTCTGCAAGTCACATTCGGTCGAAGCTCGGAGATCTACAGTAGAATGCGCAATTTGCATAATGCGGAGTATGCTACAATGATAGTTGCATGGCCGCATACTACAATAAATTACCCCATATTTCGAGTGTGGCTTGATATATGATATTGGTGGACTTCTCCCTGTGGTGTGGCTTGTCTGACGTGGCTTGTTTGAAGTTGAGACGGTGCCGTCGCATTTCTAGCCCGAAGTGCATAACATCGTCAGGCAGAAGGATAACGGGCGCACAAGAGAAAGCGGTTCCTGATTTAATCACGTTCTCCTCTTATCCCTCTCCTTCTTTTCCTCCGATTATAAAACTATTTCACCTCCATTCCTCTAGGACTTGGGGAAACTTGCTTACCTAGGTACCTAACAAAAGCCATTTTGCCCTCGCTTGGTCTGTCTGTACGTATTGGTATCTTATAACGGGCTTATCAGCTCGCATATGCTGCCTGTCCTATTTATCAGCCCATTATTCCCTTCTTCCTCTTATACCAATCTGAATAAACTCTCTGGGTTTCTGTTTTATCAGAGGAATTGGCCATTTAGTTGTCTTTCCGTCTGAATTTAGAGACTACCTACTGAAGCTTACCCGAAGCTACTGAAGCCACTGAAGCCCTTGCCTAACGGGCCGAGACTCCACCTGGAAAGGCCCCCCCCTGAACTCAACGGGGGTGGTAAAAGTAGAAATAGGGAGAAGGAAAGCGCTTGCAAGTTACGAAGTACGTACATACATACATACATCCATACACACATACATCCAGGTTAGAACCGCCGACGACCAGAAAATCGTAATGAAAATTAGACATAATGGAATTATCTAATATGCATACGCGTTAAAATATTTCAGTCTAGGATCCAACCAAACGAACCAACTCCAGTTGGGGGAATACCAACCTACCTTGAATCTTATTGCCCTGGTATCTAGCAGCATATCAGCAGCAGCGCGAGATCCTTGTTTGTACTCCTGAACCTAAAGAATTACAGTACGTAGTACATTAACCCTCAAAACTTTCAATTCGCCTTCCACGTAATTGACCACCCGTCAGCTCTGTCTGTCTCCCTTCAACCACACCCAACATTTATCATTACGACGGACACGTCTACTGCTGCCGCTATTTTACCCGTCTAGCTCTGGATCGCCCGGCTGTCGCGACACGTTTTAGCAGACGGGACCGATCGAGACATCGCCCACCATACCATGTCGTCAGGGCTGACGAGGCGTCGCGGAGCCGGAGGTGGAGGCGGCGCAACGAACGATGGCGAGAGCAGTAACGGTGTCAGTCGCGCCAATTCTTCACAGAACGTTCGCGATAGCGGCCCGGAAACGAGCTACGAGAATAGCGAAAATGGTCACAAGATAGCCTACGACCCTCGCGACATCAGCGAGAGCGCCGAGAGGAGCAAGCAGCCTAAGCTCACGTTGATGGAGGAGGTCATACTGTTGGGTTTAAAGGATAAACAGGTACTGCAGTCGCCCGACCTATCGACACAAGCCACTACACCTCTCACACTCAGCTGCCGCAATTGCTTTCCCTCGCTTCGTGACTCCCTACCCACGACGGCGACGTGTCCATACCAGAGAGCACCGTACTGACGAGGGCGGTAACAGGGCTACCTCTCCTTCTGGAACGACAACATCAGCTATGCCCTGCGAGGTTGCATCGTGCTAGAATTAGCATTCCGGGGCCGCATCAGCATGCAGAAAGATGCTTCCAGACGGCGGTTCCCCATAGCCGATCGGATAATCGAAGTCATCGACGACACACTTACCGGCGAGGTTCTACTAGACGAGGCGTTGAAGATGATGAAGCAGAGCGAGAAGATGAGCGTTGCCTCCTGGATCGATCTGATGAGCGGTATAGAAACCCACCCTATCCCTTGACAAATACATATAGACATAAATGCCCGAGACGGCACGTGCCTAGGAAGCAAGCAAGCAAGCATCCAGCTGACTTTTCTCCTTTCTTTCCCCGAAACAGGCGAGACCTGGAACCTGATGAAGATCGGGTACCAACTGAAGCAGGTGCGGGAGCGGTTGTGCAAGGGCCTGGTGGACAAGGGCATCCTGCGGACCGAGAAGCGCAACTTCCTGCTGTTCGACATGGCGACGCACCCGGTGGCGGACGGCGGCGCCAAGGAGGAGATCCGGCGGCGCGTTAGGAATGTCCTGACACAGCGTACCGTGGTGCTGCCGGCCTCGCAGTGGCTGCCCGAGAACCTCGAGTTCCGCTACATCCGCACCATCTCCATGGTCTGCGCCGCCTACGCCGCCAACGTCCTCGAGAACGCCCTCAGCACCCTCGGCCACGAGGCCCGAGAGCGCGCCTTCACCCAGACCGACGAGCTTCTCGCCGAGTACTCCCAGTGGCCGTTCGGCAGGAAGGTCGGCTCTACGGGCGTCGGTGCGAACCTGCCGCAGGTCATATCGGAGGTAAGCTTCTTCTATCCCATTACTTACTGCCCCCCTTTTTTTCCTTTCTAGATATATACGCTCTGTCTCGGTCGGCATGGATTGCATATCTAACTAACGCCGCCACAGGAGGTCAATGGGGCCAAGGACAAGGAACTACAGCTCGAGGTCGTCGCCGCCTGCCTGAGCGTCTTCACTCGTCTGGACTCGCTCCTCTAAGCCTTCGTACACCACCCATTTTCACACCTAATACGACAACAAGATTCATCCTATTCAAAATTTCCCCCTTTACAGCATCCGAAAACTCGCCCGCCGCCTACATTACGTCCGAACGCCGATACATATACCGCCGCCTAAGGGTGCTTCTTGGATTCTGAAAGAGTAGATTACGCAAGAACGAAGAGGGGAGGGGAGGGGAGGATGCGACATTAGAAACCAGCCCACTAACCACCGACACACGACACCAACAACACATATCATGAGGATGGCGGGCGAAAGAGAGTTTGGCATTGACGACGAATCGAGGAGGAGCTCGGGGTGGTCTGTGCTTGTTTTGTATTGATGAGGTAGTTGTCGGTTCGTGCAAAAGTAGTGCGAGACCGGAAGAGCCATAAAAACGGGTCGATGTCTCGTCGGTAGAGCCGGAGCAAGGAGGGTGACCGAACACAGCGCGGCAAGGCACGGCACGGCACGACACGACAAGACACGGCAGTCAAGGTCAGGGCGGGGCAAAGGTTTTATATCATGTCATTTCTTGGCCATGTTATTATAGTCCGCAACGATGCATTTCTTCTTCCTTCGATTCTTTCCCCTTCATCTCCTATTTTTGTCCCCGTGGGTCCAGTGATTCGGTCGGGGATTCGTATTAGCGCTTGGGCTTGGGGGTGTATTCCGCGTGGGGTGTGAATCCCACGGATTTTGCTACTAGGGTAGGCCACCGTGTCTGCTCCTAACAGGGAAGCGGTTGTGCAACCCGGCTGATGGCCCCGCACTGCAGATGCAACACCATCTCCCCCTCAGCCCTATCGATCCTACTTCATACCAAGCCAAACCCAGTCAGTGGAAGAGCGGGTGCACCAACTCCCCTCTCCAATATTCCCAACCTCGCCTACTTCCCCCTCCGCACCCTCTCCCCCCACCCGCCCTTCTCGAACAACCAAACAGCCTCGATAGCGAAAGCCCGCGCGCTGCGATGTCCCCGGCCCTCCTCGAGGCTCGCCTCGTCGTACAGGCTGCGCAGCACGGCGCCCTCCCCGCACAGCGCCCACACGCCGTCGGCGACGGAATCGGCCCCCGGCGCCCCGAACTCGCCGCGGCCCAGGCGGTACAGCACGCGGCCGAGCGTCTGGTACGCGACGCAGCGCTGGCCCGGGACGGCGCTGCGCGCGAGCCGCGATAGTTCCGGTATCGTGTACCCGGCGGCCTCGGGCGCCTCGCCGTGGTGGTGCAGCCCCTTCGTGGTGGGGACGGCCCGCGAGACCCGCGGCGGCAGCAGCGCGCCCCGGAAGTCGAAGCGCAGCTGCGACGCCGGGATCGAGGACTGCGACGGGTGGTACGGCGAGTCCAGGTCCGCGGCGCTGTTGGGCGTCGGGATCGGCGCCATCCAGGCGAGCTTGGAGGGGTCGGCCGGCAGCGAGGGGAAGTACTTCTTGTGCAGCTCCTCGAGGAAGTTCGGGTCGTGCGGGTCGATGTCGGAGGGTTGTGGTGGTTGTGGCCAGTGCGGGCGCGTGATGCTGGGATCGGTGGGGTGCAGGATGTGCTCCGTGGGCGGGACCGGGGGTGCGGCGTCGTCGAGGTTCGGGTTGGAATTCGTGGGCGTTGAGTTTGGTTTCTGTTGATTTCGTCGTTGCTGGCTTGGTGAGGTCGGTTCCGGTGACTCGGGGGTCGCGAACTGGACTCGTTTGGATGAAGTTTTCGCTGTGGATTCAGGTACTTCTTGTTCGTCTTCGTCTCCGTCTTCTACCATAGCCTTTAGATTCCGTGAACTCGTAGTATTACTAGGCCTTGATGTGTCTTCTATTGTTATCTCGGGAGAGTTTTGCTTTTCTTGTGTGGTTGTGGAATCAGCTTGTGACGTCTGCCCGGGCAAATCGAAAGGCGACGGTCCCTTGTCCTCGTCAAGAGTGGCACGCTTCAGTAGCCTTTCTAGGGTCGACGGATCTAAGCTGCCGAACAGTTCCTGTCGCGCCGCCTCGATCTCTTCTGGTGACATGGAAGCCAGGCGCTCGCTGTTCTCGCGATCTATCCTGCGCCGTTCCTTCTCCTCGACGCTCGTCTCGTCCGTCGTATCCGGAGCTGGTGGTCGCGCGCCATTGTTTTCTCTCGATGGGTTTCTGGGAGGCTGTGGTTTTGGCTGTTGTGGTTCTAGTCCGTGTCGCTTCTGCTTGAAGGCCGATATCTTTGTGCGCTTCTTGTGTTCGGGAAACCCGGAGCTGGAGGGTTTGATCTGCGGAAAGCTGGGAGCCTTGGGTTCGGTCGCTTCCTTCTCCTTGACATCGCTGATTAGGAGCGTAGGTTCCATGGCGAAGAAATTGAATTGTTACCCTATAGCCTTTAAGGGATTGAGAGCGGTCTTATTCGTGGAAATTAGGGCGGAGAGAGAGACAGAGAGAGAGAGAGAGAGAGAGAGAGAGAGCTTTTCTGTAGTTTCTCTTGTTGTTTATTATTGTAGTCAGGTTCAACCACCCAAGGGGCTTTGACGCTTGACATATGATTGATCTATAATATACCAAGACCTGAACCGGCGGTTTTGACGCATGGACCAAGTCCCAATCGCCCCTCGAGCTGAAAAGTGATTCTGGAAATACAAAGTACTTGACTACGTATTTGCACATCAGTAGAAATACCGCTATAAGGATAAGGTAGTTGAGCTAAAAGCTAAAATTGACACTGTGCATTAGCGCGGGATCTATTTCGGCAAGATTTCCACCCCTGCGCGGCGCCTCCCCCTCAAAAAAGAAAACTTCTATTTCAGCGTTCTGTTCCACAGTATTCCAGCCCCCGAGTGGGGTCCGCGCGTGTCTGACTTGCTTGACGCGACGAGAAGAACGTCTATCAGATTCACACTTACCTAGGTAGGTAGCTTGTAGATCACGGCCGTGAACATCTTATATATAATTTCAATTCCTTCAATAAACTGGTCAAATGCTCTTTGTACCGGTATGGAAACAAACGTAGCCAAGTTGCCAAGGCCCAATGAGGTAAACCGGAATGACATCTGCTGCCTGTTAGCTCCAACTTCAGAGGCGGTACGACAGTGGATAAAATGTATAAAACGGAATTACGCTAGCCCTCCACTTTATTCACCTAGAAGCTCAAACACTCACTCAGCCGAGGCTTATGGGGGAGCTTGTACTCGCTGCTTGACCGCCATTAATTCCAACCAACTCAATAACTTAAATGCCTACGTAGGTGCAGCAACTGGCAGTCGAACTAAGTTTGTAACATCTTAATCTATATGTATGTTTCAGATTAATTAAGATGGTATACGTAGTGGTGCTGTAGGGCTGTACATATAGTTCCGAAAGTGAATCCGGGTATGGGAGTTATACTACACCACAGATGGATGGATAAATGTTACCATTCCCAAATAAGGTTTAGCCGACCTGGATGCCGGGGCCCCACTTCGCCTATACACCCCTGTCAAATTCGCGCGGCTATCGTGCATTAAACCTGGGTCACACTGGACCTGGGCTTGCACTTCCTTTTTGTTCGGCTTTCCGGGTGCAGCTGCTGCGGCTTGGCTCAGGCCCCAAGCCCTGCATATTCGCTGTTTTTGTCCTACCCCACACGACCATAAGCGCACACACACGCCCAGACGCCCTGATTATGTACATACAATTCAAGCTCCCGCCAATCCAGTGGCTCGGCCCCATTTCCAGAGTGCACGGTCCGAGGATTGCAAAGTGTCCGTCCCTCCCCCCCTATCGGAGCATAGTTTCTCTACATTAATTACTAAACAACCCATCGGCAACCAATATCAACCTTAGCATTCCCACACAACGAGACCCCGGGCACATCTGGAGATACATGCGTACTACCTATGTACGTACGTACCCCCCTTAAGTTACCGGAGACAGTGCAAAACTCAGTGTAGACCCCAGCCACACGCAGGTCATCATAATGGCTCAAAGCCGGCGGTCGGAACTGGCTAGTAGCAACTAACAACTCGCTGCCTACCTATGTACTTACATACATACATACATGGTAGCTTTCCCGGCTGCTTGCCTGCATTGCTTGCTTACATCCAAGCAATGCGCATGTGCCAGGAGCCTTGATTGCGAGCTTGCTTACCTCTGGTAGGTAACTACCTACCTGTAGCCCTATTAGCATATTGCGCTGCTGGCTGGGTTGGCGTCTTCGCCGTATCGGCGTTTCCCTGCAACTGGCTCTTTTTCCTTTGCAGTCGGCGCAACTATGGTAACTCACCTTGCTTCTTCCGCTTTGCCGTTCCCCTGGTTCGTGTCCATTCTGATTCCCCTGGGCCACGATAGATTTCCTATTGCCCCCTCCCCCCCCGTCCTCGTCCTGTCTGATCTCTTCGTTTCGTTCGCTCCCCTTCTTCATGGGCGGGGCTCTTCGTCCATGGTCCCTTTCCGTTCCGTTCTCTAATGTCTCTAAGCTAGAGTCCATCATCATCCACCATCCACATCCACACCCCCAAAGCAGCCCCCCCCATGGCCATGGCATCTGTCCATTTACCCAATTCCCCGACGGATGACTTTCTCTCACAAACTACCCTCCCCCATGTCACCCTCGTGGCTCTTCTTCCTTCCCGTATCGCCCCTAGTCTACTCATTAATTCTCTTTTTCCCAAATAAAATTTCCCACATCTCTTAAACTTGCCCGGATTTTCGGTGGTCAGAGCCCCAATTTTCTCTCGCTCATCTCATCCGCCTTATTGAAGAGTAATACCCAATTCCCCCAAAAACGCAGCCATCCCCATTCTTCTCTAATTCCCTGCAAAACCCAGCTTCTCTTCTCCTTTCATTCCTACTTTTCCGCAACAGAGCAGATGGTGTTGAGAAACAGATTCATCCAAACCCATCATTTACCAGCGCATTTCAACATTTATTTCTTCGGATTCCGGCGCGTCGGAGGTCGATGCATCCGATCCCCTAGTTGTTAGGCGCGTTTAGCCATCGTAATACTTCTTTTTTCAGAGCCAAAGCAGATTCCCGTCGTCAACGTCGAGCATCCGGAAATCTCGTGAGGGAATTCGGATTCGCACCCCACGCACGAACCACCCGCCACTACCACCTCCTCCAGAAGCACCAGTTCTCCAGTCACGTTACTGGTACTATAATCAGATCAGGCACATCCACAATCCTTGACGAATAATCGGCCACTTCCGATAATTCGTTCATTGATCCATTCATTCACCTTACTTTTGCAGCCTGAATTGAACAAATACAATTGGCAGCCCCACAATACTTGGTGTTGCACTTCCAAAATAATCTCAGCACAACAGGCTGTTTCAGAACAATTGACGACGACTAGTCAGAGAACAACACTGAAGTCGTCACGTTAAGGGGTTTTTGCGCTGCACATTTTTCCAAAGGACAGGAAAATTGTTTATTTGGTCCCCGAAAGAGGGAGGCGGTTCTCCGCATCTATTTTAACTCTTGCGACATTCAACTACACACAAATCGCTATTCGCTCGTTGAACAAACTTCTTCTCTACCTGCCTGTGCCTTGACCCACTGCGCTCAGGGTAGCAGTGGCCAATCAGCATTCTGCTTGTCGTCTTGGAAGATGACCAACAACACCACGATGCGATTTAGTTCATCGCCAGAATTGTCAGACCCGCCCTCTGTCCTGTCCGGTCCTGCGTCGCCAAATGGATATGACCGAATAAGGAATGGCGGCGAAGGAGACGAGATTGTTGTCGATCCTAGCACGATCCGGTATGATGTATCAGGCCAGCCCATGCTGACCAAGGATGGCTTGCCGCGCAGGAAGCCAGGACCCAAGCCGGGATCCAAGATAGCGAAGCGAAGCAGTACGCAACCCGAGGAGGGAGAGAAGGTCAAGCGACCTAGAAAGCCCAGGGATCCTAATGCCCCGCCTGCTCCTCGGAAACGAAAGGCTGCGCCTGCAGCTGATGAGGATGCGGCCGAGGCGAAACTGCGTGCCGCCAGTATCGGCGTCGGCGTTGGATCTAGCACGGCATCGCGGCAGCCAAAGATTACGGACGTAACCACGACGCAGGGTCGATTAGAGCCCATCTCCCACAAGGCTCCCAAACGGGACTCCCTCCCAGAATCCATGTCCAAGATCCTCAATGCCGATCCAGAACCGCAACACTCGCAACTCCAAGCACAGCCACTGCGGCCCACTGCACCCTCGCGAACCAGCGGAACAAATTATGACCCCATCCGATCTTCGAACTACGACCCTGTCAGGGAGACTATGGTTACTCACAGTTATTCGAACCCTTTGGCATCCCCGCGCGCGCCTACTGGAAGTGTCGTCAACCGAGCAAGCGCTTCTCCGTCAATCGCCAGTCTTGTAGATCCTGCCCCTGCCCCGAACGTTATGTCCCCTGCTGCTTCGCATACTTCGTTCGCGCAAAACTTGCAACAGCCCCAATCCAAAGCGCGAAAGCCTCAGGAATCTAATTCGATGCCTACGTCGCCCAACCCCCCGCGTAAGGAGTTTGCGCCACCGCCTGCGCCGAAGGCAGCAGCCGCCGCGGCCGAGGCCAAGAAGCCAGCTCCGCCTCCTGCAGTTTCAGCGGCATCAAAAATCGAAATACGCCCAAGCTCAATCACTACTATCGGTGGCGGACCCAAGCGGACGTCACCCAAGAATCAGAGCACGGCGTCTTCATCACCGCGCATCAACGCGGCGAAGGAGTCGTTGTTACCCATGCCCGGCGGAACAGAGCGCTCGATTCTTGACTTTGGCAGAGCCGAGCCCGGCACGGAGAAAGAAACCCCCTCGATCATATTAAACATCCCCCTTAACGGTGAGACGAACAAATACGTGAATTTCATGCGCATGGCCGAGGAACAATACGGATGGGAGGCTCTCCACCCGCGCCAAGCTGAGCACAAAGCACGAAAAGCTCGCATTGCTGCCGCCTCTGCCGCGCTTGCCCAGAACGACTCTAGCAGGGAAGGCGACGAGATGTCTGTGGACGAGTCGGAGAACGAGGATTCCAACATTGACATGGGTGGAATGAGCGGACCGGACAAGCCCGATGGCAAGCCGGCGAAGAAGAAGCGACACTTCAAAGAAGACGAGTACGACAAGGAGGATGATTTTGTTGACGATTCGGAGCTCCTATGGGAAGAGCAAGCCGCGGCTAGTCGTGATGGTTTCTTCGTTTACTCCGGCCCTCTGGTGCCGGATGTTGAGAAACCAGAAGCTGGACGGTATGTTGACACACAACCAGGTGGTCGTTTACGTGTGCTAACTGCTTCTAGTGGCGACCAACCCAAGCGAGGACGAGGCTCACGCGGTGGTCGAGGTGGCGGCCGTGGCGCGGCGACGGGCACGGGTCGAGGCCGTGGAGGAGGTCCGGGTTCCCGCGGCGGCGTGGTCAGAAAGCCGCGCATGACCAAAGCCGACAAGGAGCAGATGAACCGCGAGAAGGCGCAACGCGAAGCCGCGTACTTGCAATCTACCAACAGCGGTGGCTCCTATGTACTTCATCCCGGCAGCCCGCCCTTTGCTGGCTTGTAGGATAAGGTTGCGTACAGTAGATGGTCCGTGACGGGACCGGTGCACGGGTGTCAGAGTATGCCCACGGGGGCGATTGAGATTTCTTGTAATCCACAGAGCAAAAGGGGAAAAGAGGGCGTTCCGGCGTTTCATGGACGGGGTTTGTCTTTACCTGCTACATAGCGGTTGGCTCGATACCATTGTTAGCCCTTGGGGGTGTTCATATCTGCTGGATTGGACGGACGGATGGATGGATGGATGAATCGATGCCGGTGGACTGGGAAATTAGACAGTCCACCGCGGTTACATACTTACATGGCTAGGCGAATAGCAAGCTAGTTAGTTTATGTCCAAAGTGCTTGTTTTTAAGATATATGCTATGCTGGTAGACCCGTCTCATGAGTTCCATGTGCTGGTCTTGTGGAGGGGCGAGATGGATATTTAACGTTAGCTGATGTTGTGAAAGAACCATGCTTGCGTTGACATAACGTTGCTAGTCCGAGGTACGTTACCATCAATGCGGCTTATATGCGAGGTCTGCGCCACTGCGGATTCCTACTACGCAAAAGATCATCAACAGGCATAATTCGTATTCCGGGTACTCGATGATTCTCAGAAAGAGCAATTAAGTGGAGATCGTATACTTCATGAGACCATTCGTCGCCCATCAGCTCTTTACCGGGAAAAGTTAATCAGGTACCCGCCATCGACGGTAGGGAAGGGGTCGCATGGCGTCATAGTTACGCTATTGTTCGACCTCCCATCGAAAAGTAAATATACAAACAAACAATCGCATCGTCATTGCTCCGTCTCTCTTTACCCAGGGGCTGAAAGCAGCAAATAAAATCCACAAATCTACCCATTTGTCTGTCGGCCTAGGCTCTTCTCTCTTCGTCCTCTGTATCTTCTCCGCCAAAGTGAACAGAACACTACAACTCCGACTCAGAATAGGGTATCGCCAGCCAAGCTCACCCATCGACCGCCAACAATCAGCGTCCGACGTCAATTGGCAAGCACTGCTCTACGTAAACCATCAGGCGTACGAACACATCTGCGTCAAATACACTTCAATCATACGAAGAACAAACCCGAGGCCAAAAAAGGCAAAATGACGTTCGCGCGCACCGCCATCGCTCGATCCTCCGGTCTCCTCCGACCCGCTACCACTGCTACCCGCGCCCCTGCCGCCGTCGGGCTCCACCACCCTAGCCCCGCCTTTGCCCGCCGCTTCGCTAGCGACGAGCCGCCGCGGAGCCAGGAACGGCCGGCGCAGGGGGGAAATGTGAAGAAGGAGTAAGTTTTTACTTGTTAGGCCAAAAAAAATTCCCGTATATGCTATTTTCCAGTGTTATCCTCTCCAGAGCCCCTACCGACCGCGTGCGGCCATTCCGATGATCAAGAAACTTGTACCATCATCGTACATGAACCCATTCCCGCCTCTCCTTGGTTGCCCTTCTTCCCTATCTTGAGCAATGACCTCGCCTGGAGTTTTCTGGATACGTTGAATATCGCAGTATCGGGATTTGATGTATGCAAAAATTGGAACGAATACTGACCTGCGTTCATTAGCAACTCGATGCTGATGATCGGCGCCCTCGGTCTCGGCGTCGGCGCCTTCTTCTTCATGATGCTAGGCCGACCTGAGAAGGCGGCCGAGACGTCCAAGTTCGGCCGCGACAGGGGCGAGCACAATACGGGGTCCGGCACCGGGAGCCAGACCGGGGGATCGAGGGCCGCGTGATGTGTCTGGGATGACGGACAGGGTTGGAGAAATGCGGAAGTTAGCAGGGGCCTGGTCGTGAGGCATTGCAGCATATGACGACTGCTCAACTGGACGGGGACCACACAGTATTTCGTTGTGGGATGCAGACCTGGAATCCGCGAATTAACGGATAAGTATCAGAGTTTTGCCCGCATTTTTCCCGTACATTAAATAAAACAGTAATGGATACAAAAAAGAGAAAAATCTATTGCCGTCACAATACTGCGTGGATGATGCATGAGAGTACGCTATGCTGTAGCTGCTATTATATACGATCCGGCAGAATGAGTACAAGAGTTGAATGCCGCGTTAAGCTTGAATAAGTTGTTAGTATTGGGATACTGGACCCCATACTTCTTTTTTTTCCCTTAGAACTTGCATTGTCTGCAGACCCACGCCCAAGGGTTAATCGCGCATTACCTTCTAGCCTAGTTCTCGACGACGGCCATCATTCGAATCCCTCTATAGAAGTTGTGGGCCTTTCTCAGTCCCAGAAACCAACAGGCGGGAAGACTATATAAAATATAAGGCGTCCAACATTCCTCTTGGCCCTCTAAACATATCAGCTCCGAATAGTTCAGGGGTCACCCTAGATGGGAAAGCCAGCAAAGACAGGCAGCCTAACAAGTAATCCCGTGAAACAAGGCCGCCAGCCTGCGACGGGGTCCAGTGTTTCTTCTCAAGTAGACGTAGGACCACCAAGGTATTCCTAGCCCTTTGTATGAATACAGGTGGCATTTACAAGACCTCGGCAGGGGTCGACACACCCGGCACGATGTCTGACACGGCCGTTTTCCTCATGATGGAGAATGAGTATCTCGAGATCCGAGGTTTTCGTCCACGGTTCAAATTCCTCATCAAAACCAACCACCCGGCGAGTTCTCAAAGTAAATTAAACTACGCATCCACGTGTAAACAGGTGTACTGAACTATAGCTTATAACCGCCTAGGTCACGGTCCTGGAATCGCAAAAGGCGGTTAGATCTCAGTTTGCAATCGACTAAACTTGCATCCTCTCGGACGATCCCCTTCGACTACGAAGACGTCCACAAACCGCTAAAGCCGCTTCTGCCAATGCCCCCGGAGCTTGTTAGAAAAGGGTGAAGTACGGAGTGAAAGGCAGGAGAAGCAGCCTAGCTGGTAGTTCGTAGTATAGGTAGTAAATAGGTGATCATTAATACGTACCTTTTCCTAACTACCCAGGGCGAAGCACCCTATATATATATACACAAACCAGACCCCTCGCTGGTGGGGCACTGGGCCCTCGAAAGGGGGTCACGCCTTGGCACCTGACAGAGATCTTCATCCGCTATCTCGAATACGGCGATGAAGACTATGCGCCTGTACTAAACGACTGGCTTTCCCGCTTGCCCGAGCGGCTGGGCAAGCGAGTCATCGAGTGCGACGAGGCGTGCTTCGGGTGGGGAATGCATATCATCGAAGGCCCGAACCGCAAGGTAATGTTCTGGATAATGTTTACCATACCAACGAGCGTGTTGACTAGTGTGCTGCGGTTCGACTTTGCGGAGTGACGTTCAAGGAGGGGACCGGGTTGGGGGGCCTTATTGCTGCTCCTCCACCAGCAATCTTTCTGTTGACCGCGATTTCATTTGGGTTAGGAGGGGCATAACCTGTACGATCTGCAATTTATTGATAAGGTCCGTATACTTACTTGCAAAGTGCTCCAACCTCGATTTTGGGTTGCCCTGAGATCCTGATGACTTGGACAGCTCTTCACATCAAGTTCGTTGGCATTGCAAGCGGTAAAGTTGCTTTGAAAAAGGGCTAGGAGGCGATTGATTAAAAGGAGTATAAGCACCCATATTTTGCTGAGTTGAACGACGTTGGTGTGGTTATGTTGGCACAAGAGAGTGATAAGTGTGGATATTGGATTATGGCAAAAGGTCAGGCGCTCGAACTGTCAGAGATTTCGGTGCAACAGCGTGAAAGGCTGGAAGGAGTAGCAGTCTCGCAGGTAGGTAGCAGTATATTAGACCAGTAATGCCTACCTCTTCTCCGATATGTGGGAGGAAAAGGGCCCTATATATACACCTAACACCCCTGTATAGCCCCTGTATAGCCCCTTTCTAGAGGATTCCACCTTGGCACCTGACGCGAACTGTGTTAGTTCAAGCGTTTATATGGTTATATATTCCTACAGTGGAGATATTACGAAAGAGTCTGAAGTTTCGACGCCGTCTACACCTCTTCAGCAGCGGCGTTGCTCTTTCAGAGCGCGCCCTCCAGTCTCTTCAAGTCAGCGTAATAACTTCGCGATCTCGTCTTCCAGAGTGGCTACGGATTCAGCGTATTATGCTCCCCATGAAAAGCGAGAGACGCCGTCGGGCGGTGCAGGATGTTTCACAAAATGAGCTCCCCATTTGGCCGATGTGCATGGCTATCGTCGACTCATCCGTGATGTCGCCGCATGTCGTTCTGCACTCGGAGGCAGCGGCCGGCCTCGGTAGATACAGCGCTGTTAACCTAGCGTGGCCCTTACAGGTAGATGGAAGATCGTTCATTTCCATTACTCCTTATTACAGACTGCTCGGGCTGAATATTGCTTTGTCGCCAGCTATCGGGGCGTGACGGACGTTTACTATCGAACAAATCTACTGTAAATCTGTTGAGGAAGAAAATGATAGACACGGCCAACAGCTACCCGGGCAACAGAACTGAACCTTCGGAGCAGCAAGCTGTGTTTTCAGCCCTCGACGAAGCGACCCGGTGAGGCCACTGACGCAATTCCCATTTAAAGATCATTCACAGAGGCTCAAAGCTGCAATTAGATAGAAAGAGCCTAAACTCAAAACCAGTTTTATCGCTGCGTGACTACACGTACATTCGTAGCATCACTTGCTCCTACTGCGAAGAAATGCTTCCCATGTCAACAATGTTTCGAAGAAGGATCTAGTATGATTTGGAAATCTTGCGTTCAGCACGTTTTCTGCATAAGTTGTTTTGAAGGACTGCATAGCGGAATCCCGGAGTCCCTGTAGACCGACGTGTCATTGTTATGGGAAACCGGCGAAGGGAGAATAGCGAGTTCGGTTTGGATAGAGTCATCAAGATAGCCAAGGAGAGCACAGGGACTCGGGAACTACATGACATGGCTGCAAACTGATAGGCTCGGACGTCCGGTATTACAAGATAAATAGAGTTCAGTTATACTTAAATACGTGACCGCGTAGTTGCACCAATAGCTCCACCAGATGCCGGAATCAAAAAGTCGCTTGGTGCTACCCTCCCATCGGAACCTCTGCGGCCCTTCAGGATCGAGGAATCCACGCTCTTGAAAGAGCTATTGGACCAAGTGCTGCCCGAGTCCCACGAGTTTCCAGATGATTTAACAGTGTTGATGAGACTCACCTGAGCGCTACCAGCGTTGACAGCTGCGATATTGGTCTTGAGCGTCGACGAGGAGCTTCGCATAACGAATCCCGTGTCGCCGTTGTTCCACGCGGTATTCCGCTCAAAGAGCAAGGACCCCGGGTTCCCATTGTCGATGAAACCCTTCTTGGCGTTGCCGAATGCAATTGAGTTGCGAATAACGTGGTTCGCCGGCGGGTTATCCGTGATGCCCAGCTTGAAGCCGTTCCCGTCGCCCTCGAACTCTGTAAAGCCCCAGCGGTTGAAGCCGTTGCCCCATGCATACACCTCTTCGACGGTGACGGGCGACCCGAACATGAAAAGGTCCAAGCCGTCATCGACATTGTCCCACAGCCGCGCGTTGCGCAGCACGTTGCCCTCGCCGGAGCCTGACTTGCAGGCGAAGCCGTCGGCGCTCTCGCCATTCTTGCGAGGATCGCGGTTACGATATGAGTCGAGGTTGACAACCGTGTTGTTTTGGGATGCCCCTTCGAGCTGGAACCCAGTCTCGTAGTTGTCGTGTGTTGAGAGCAGCTCGTAGTAGTTGTGAGATGCGTCGCGGGCATATACGCCGTACGGCCCATTTATCAACCTGTTTTCCAATAAGCTTCCTCCAAAGTACAATGCCTGGGGACCTTAGATAGCTGCGTACTCCAGGTTGTAGAACTTCCAATAATTGGCATCCTGAATGTGAAGGATGCCTCTCTCATTGTTTGGGAGACTCTGGCCTACCCCATACGGGGTGCTGATGCGCTGTTAGTGCTGCTTGATATGGGTATTCAGTCGAATCGTGAGCCTACCCCGGCAATTTTTCTCCATCGATGGTCACCTTTTCATTCCCGTACGACCGAAGGGTTATCGGCGCCGTCCTGGCGCCGCTCTTGGTGATCTGGATATTAGTGGTCGGCGCGTAGGTGCCGGCGCGCAGATAGATCGTGTCGCCAGCTTTCGCAGCATTCACAGCCGACTGGATGGAACCAAAAGGGCTTGCCTCAGACCCCGAACCAGTCCCTGTGGGCGAGACGAAGATGTTGGCGCCGTGGGCCACGTGGGAGAGCGCGGCCAGCAGCGCGACAGGTCGTAAGAATGACATGGCAGGCATGGTCAACCCAAAGGGACACTTTTGTCTCGACGGGTTCCGCGTAGTTGACCACTGACGGCCAGTCAGACCAAGCCGCCGGCGGCATTCGACTTATACTCTCCTCTGCTCTTCGATGCCATATCCCAGAACCGTGCGATTGAGTTTCATCTTTTGTCCGGTACGTTCGATTTCATTGCTGGACTTGTTGTTATCCCATTTGCCCATATCCGTGTACCTTGTACTCTCTGTCCAGGATCTTGGCCGATTGATCCCACCAATCATTGGCAACGCTCCCCTGGAGCCTGCCCTTTTTGGTAGGCGATTCGACATTCAGGGGCCGTCCGGACTCCACTCTTGTCGGAGGGGCCTCTTCCGAGAGCCCCAAATAGAGGCAATATTTGACGATTGGTAGGAATTTAGTCTCTGACGCCAATGATTTCGGATGAGAAAGGGACCCAAAGGTAGCCGCCGCTCAATTTCCAGAGATAATTAAGCACGTCACTCTGAAACCCGGCCCCGAAGTGCCTCCACCAATTGCCGGCCCCACGCGTCAACCGGGAGGAGGCCAGGTCCCGGAAGATCTGGGTGTGAGGGGGCGACAAGCCGCTCCTGGCCGTCGATGATCTGAGAGTTTGAGGCATATAGACCCGCAAGTTTGGCGTACTATATGGAATATTTACCCATGGGACGAGAGCGACCGGCGGTTCGATGTCTTGGATAGTTAGATACCATTGAAAGATCAGTGCAGCAGTCGTTACAGTGCTTCTCAGTCGTAGCTCATTCGATGGCAAGTAAATGGTGACCAGGCAGGGAGAAAGGTCCATTGAACGACGATCCCATGTAGTATTCAAGGAGACGGACGCGTGGGAGGCGCCACTGGCTCCTACGTTGCCATGTTGTACCAATGGCATGGCTCGCTACGGTGTGTGAGCTCGGTGGGGACTGAGAAAACTGGGGCCGTCTCGGAGCTCCGGTGTCGGCCAGCACAGGGACATCTAGACGGCCGGCAGCAATGTCTGTGGTGTGTTCGAAGTATCAAACCGCTTCCTCAGCTCGCCGCTCCCCGAGACGCGAGGAACGAAGATGCTCCAAGTTTAGGAAGGGGATGAAGCACGTTGACATACTGAAGACTGCTGCACCTGAGAGCCGGGGCCCAGGGCGGGTATTAGCCGAAGCGAGGTGCGGCTCATACCACCGCCAAGCCTGCTCGTCCTCCACGGTCGGGCAACTTAATGACGAGTATAACGTCGATAGTGTGCGCCTAAGGAATGCTGCCAACACAATGCCATTTGTATCACGGAAGGGGCACATTGGTCAGGAGCTTTAAAGGTATAGGGGCCAAGACTTGCCGAAACCTAAATTTCGGAAGCTCCCGGCTATTGCAGTAAGCGATAACGCGCCATGGTATCCCGAGTATACCTCTCGCAGCGCGGTGAATACGTCATCTATATTTACTTGGGGTTTGCCGAGTTTGTTGAGAGCATGGGCGAAGACGTTGATCCTCGAAAATCGTGGTTAGCGGGACCCTTTAAGCCGCGCTCCGGATATATTTCGGGATTCGCTGGACAATAAAAATGGGTATTCTAAAGTTAACGAGACGCGTAGACCTGCAGAGGTTCTGAGTCCGAGTCGGTGTCAAGACTTTATCAAAGACGACGTTGCGGGGTCGACTTTAATTAGACAAAGTGTCGGCAGATGAGGTGACTTGTTGAAAGGATTAAAGGGGCCTTGAAAGAGCTTTGTTGTGGTCGTAGGTTTGCAAGAACAAAAGGGTTTAGGCTATATCCGCCAAGGAGAACCCCCTATCTAGCTAGTCCTAATCAGAGAGTAACTTCGTCTGAAGAAATGCAACATTTCTGCTAACACAGAATGTTTATGTAAATTTACTTAAATGTAACAAATTAATTTTAGGCATCTATATAAATAATACTTAAAAATAGGGGTTTATTATTAGCCTTTATAACGTAGCATCCCTGTATTAAAATCTACTATGCTTGCTGTCTTTACCCCTCATTCCTTTACTATATACCTTAACATTAGATCTGTACGAGGTGTCTTGCTAGGATGTCATGGGCAATCTTCCTATATTAGGCTGAGATAAGGAGAGCACAAAACTTTAATAAAGCCTAAGCCTTGGCAACAATATTGTCGTAGGAACGCTATAGCGATAAAACTTTGCATTATGCGTGATTTATTCCAAATGGATCGATGGCAGGATCCTCGTGCCTCTGGTACTCCGTTTGCATTGCAATATCCTTTGCTATCTTTTTTCTATGGATATGTTTCACGAAAGCAAACACGAGGTCCGTTCCCGAATACACCCCTGACGAAGTCCAGATGTTCCCGTCCATAACCCATCTAGCTCGCGGGACCCAGTTGACCTGCGGCCTTCAAGCGGGAATGATTTTTACGCGCCCTTGAACGTCGTCGCTTTCTTGCCCTCTAGCAAGCCGTTGAGAGACAGGATTCCGGAGCCGGTGCATACTGTGACGAGGTTCTTTAGTCCAGGGTACTGCGCCCTGGCAAAGATAACAATAGGGTCCGCGACCGCCGGCTTTGGGCTCCCAGATTTGGCCGGATCCGGGTCGAAGGCGCCCATGCCGCCGGGAATAAGGAGGACGTCTAACTGAGGAGCTG
Source organism: Monosporascus sp. MG133 (assembly GCA_004155925.1). Lineage (NCBI taxonomy): Eukaryota > Fungi > Ascomycota > Sordariomycetes > Xylariales > Monosporascus > Monosporascus sp. MG133. The sequence continues at coordinate 7,309 of QJNX01000043.1, read as the reverse complement.
TTTCAAAAGTGTGTGTCGGCTGGATGGTCTGTGAGGTCGTGAAGGGTGACATGCCCGTCGTTTCCGGCCACTGCTTTGGGCAAGTCGAAACTGGACTCATTGTCTCCGCAATTATGGAAAAAGAGATCCCTTGACGTGTGTTGAAAGAACATTGAGAACGTCGATCGATCCGCAGACATCAATGAGCTGAAACCACTTGTATAGGACGATGCCATATTTCTTAGGAGTATTGCGTATGCCAGCCAACTTCGAAACCCGCAGATTAGACCAATGCACGAGAGTGATTCACAAGCTCGTGTCTCACATATTGATAGGAACGACTACATTATATAGCTGGGCCGGTCCAATGAATTGGGTACAAAGTTGAGTCAGGGTATTCTGCGGGGTAGATCCCATTCCTCCGAGGATTTGTTTTACGCCCTCCGATACCCTTGTAGTTGCAAAGGCGCGATTGCATCTGAAGACAGCTATGGATGCGCAAACTGCCAAAGACAGGAGGCTGGTGTATGGTCGACGGTAAGAAGGATATATACGTAGGACTTGACCTTGTGATCCACCCGGATGAACGCCGTCCATGTCACAGTGTGCGTTGGGGCGTGGCATTTTACAAGTAATTATGTGCCCCTTAAGCACGTCACTATCGGGAGGTTATCCCGACTGAGCTAGCAACCAGGGCTACTCCGGTGGCTACTATCCTCCCCATATATTAGGAGTCTTTTCAATCACATAAATTCCGAGTCGCCTCGGAGGAAACTATTATCTTCCTAACCGACTCTGTTACTGACCCTTGGCGATACACATCTCTGTCACAGATTCTCTTGATTTATTGTAAGCAGCGAGTCTAAAGGCTAAAGGGCCAGAAGATCACCTATACCGGGCCCTCTGAAGCTCCTCCAACCGTTAAGTGGCATAAGGTCGATGATACAGTCAAGACTTTTGCCCATGAGGGTCGGCCACAGCGCCGAATACGTAATATACACTAAGCTCTAAGCTAATTCGGAAGTTATGCGGCTAATAAGAAAGAAGACAGAAGACGTAAAGAAAAATTGGCCGTTGGTACTCCAGCTATTATGCTCGATTAAAATACCTGGATGGTTGGGCTAGTTTAACCAACTAGTAAACCAAGTTGTACGGGTTATGTTAGCAGACATATCGAGAGTTCTAAGCAAAGGGCCAGCTAATTACGTCTGGTAATAGCAAAGTGTAATTTGCGTAACCAGGTTACATTACAAGCTGGCGTTTTATCTATCTATAGGAAGGGTAATAGGCGTATTTATGTATTATCCGTTTCCTTGTTAATCACCATTATTCAGCTAAGTCTTACTACGCAGCTGTTTAGGAACTCTTAACTAATTCCCCCTAAGCCCATTATTTCATAGCATTCGGTTGAACTCCACTAAGTGCCGTATTACGTAACCGTATCGGCGCAGCTCACTAGTCTTACTCGACCGTTCAGCGGAGCCAAGGCCTGTTGGCTCATAACACTAACAGTTTCGCCTGAAAGAAGCTTTTGTAAGGGCGAACGACGAGTATTCCACTACATAGTGATGATACCGGAACTTAATGGAAGAGAAGTTTGAGAGTTCATCCATGTGAGGTGTTGGTGAGATCTTAAAAGTCTACTAATATAAATTCGCATAAAAAATAAGACGCTTCACAAAATCCATGGATGTCGGCTTCGAAGTTATGCCTCCCAGAGTATTTCAACTATCGCGTACTGGAGACCCGAGCGACGTGTCTTGAGATTGTCTGGGGAAGGCAATGAACATGACAAGACTGCACATCCCAACTGACCAAGTACACCATCAAGATCAAGACTAGTACGGTTGATACACTTCAAAGACAGCTCCTTCCCCAACAGTCAACTTGCCGTATGCTTGTGTAGCCTTCTCCTAGCATCATGGCCTGCATCAGTGCACCTGTGGTCACATTTGACATCGTCTGCCAATCTCCTCCAAACTATATATGTTTGATTACTTCTCGTCAAACTGGCTTCCTATGCCAAGGATGTCTACTGACTTGTCGTGCAAGGTTTCTTGAGGACATCGCTGCTCTGGCTCCGATTTCCCGCGGGGTCTTCCTGAGCATCGCGCCTCCTTGGAGAAGGCGTCAGGCTCGCACGTCATGGACGAAGCGTCTGCAACCCTCGATGGGGCTCCGGCACTGGTGTTCCACGGAGTTAGCTTCGGAGTCCTTATGGCAGGAGATCTGGATTTTGCGTATGCTCACCACTCAGACTCTGTAATGCAGATATCTTCCTTGGATGAAAACGCCATATTGTCTTCTTATATCACTCTGTAGCACGATGCCAGAGAACGTCCTCGCAGCGGAAGAAGATTACTTAAGTCCACGGGTTCAATGAAAGTGGTAACCAACTTAGTCTCCTGTGCGGTCCCATTCAAATTTGAAGACTAGAGAGCCCGTACTGGAGCTTAGGCGGCAAGGACATAATAAGTCAACAACATCGAGGAGCTGGTAAGGTTAATTTAATAGATTTGGGAACAAGACTGCCGAGTGCTTGTTCAGTTGCCGGTGGCCATTTCGAAATTATTCGAGTTGTATTAGAATGCAATGGTGTATCCAATGTGCATCATTGCATGGGATTGAGTGCAACTTGAGCACAAAAGTGCTCCTCCGCGCCACCATATGCATTTGATATAGGGCTACGATGACCACTCTTTACCGGAAAACAGCAAGAAGGCATTTTGCGGGCTGATTACCAAGCGACGTTTTGTGCTCAGCCTCCAGTAACAATCAGGTGTCTGCACGCTGTCATGCTTCTCATTGGTCTATACGTAATGCAATGCACTGAGAGAGATTGCAATCCAGAGTCTTCCTGAAACGATCAGCTCATCTATGCGATGATGGGCAACAGATTGAGAATGTTTTGTATTGTATTAAATGTAGCTTTGTGTATAAATGTGTAGAACTGTTGCGAATTGAAACCAAAAAGCGGCTCGCCAAGCCGCGCTATGGCCAGTAGGAGCTAGCGTGATTTACTTACGAGTAAATAAGGCCGTTCCTGTCGGTAAGGCTGTTGGTTCAAAGAGCGCATGGCCGTCTCCTTTACGTCCTTTTAACCTCTGGTCGTAAATAAAATCGACGTCGGATAGCTAGACAATTCATCGTGCGTCTGAGTTTCCACTCGCTATCCGCTCTGGCCGCTCCTATTCACACTGTGCCTTGCTGAGTTTTCCAGTCAGGAACAACATTATCACATATAAATCCTCGTCTCGAAGAATAACACAGCGTTACAGCCTTGGCGACTGCTGGCTATGGATAGCTCTACGGTACCATCCCCTCTCAACAGCGAGAAGGATACTCCACCGGGGTCTCGCGACAATGAGAACGCGACAGGTTGCAGAACCCTAAGTAGGTCAACAAGCCGGGTAAGAAGAGGCTTGCCCTTGACCCCCTTGAGTATATCAGATGATTCATCCGTAAAGGCGGAATCTTCGGGCGGCTCTAGTGACTTTCCCAGCCGTTTTTCAATAACGAGAGCTCGGCCCGAACCGATGGGAGATCTGAATAAGTCACTGAGCGAGAAAAAACACGAGCTCTCCGACTCCCAACCCCAGCACCTAGAGGGTCGATCGCCGCTGAAAGGGGCTGGATGCCCAGACACTGAGAGTCCGTCGGGTACATGCCGCACCGATATCAATAATACTGCGTCGATGGCGCGATCACTATTATCATCACACGCGACTCATGATACCTTAGACACTAAGGGCAAGATCCCAACGATGAGTCAGATTGAGCCCCTCCAATATGCAACCCCGTGCAGTCGTTGCCGCCTAATGAACAATGAGTGTGATCAAAAACTGCTAGGGTGTAACGGCTGCGAAAAGGCCGGAGTCGCTTGTGTTGGGTACGACTTCCTCACAGGACAGGACATTCCACGCTGGTACGTGAGCTATGCATTTACTAGATGTACCCTTTATCTTGATACTGAAATTGCCGTAGCTATATACTTTTCTTAGAGGCACGAACACGGCAACTAGAATACCTGTTCTACAAAAACGGGACCAAGTATCTCAGCACCGAGGATGTTCTTCAGCTCTTCAAGGCAACAAGTTATCAATATAACAGCCATTCCAACACCCTTGCTTTCAATGTACCTGGCAACACCCAAGTGAAAGAAGACCCCGGACAGGAACCTTACGCGGCAGCTCTCCCATGCGGCGAGAAGGGTACCCTTGATGAGCACTCGAGTAAGGGTGACACAAGCAATACAGAGGGAGCCAAAGCGTTCACAGGTGGGATCTCGAATAATTTGCTTGAAAAGCAAGCGGGAGTAAGCCCTGACCACCAGAGAAAGCCGGTACAGCCCCTCTAGCGCTCTCATTTCTCATTAAGCGCTAAACACGTCACAGAATCGAATGATCGAACCCTCAATCATTTCACGAAATACCCCTCTCCAGGTCGCGCATGCAGGCGTGCAAACCGACATGCAGAACACTACGTCTAATCAAAGTTCCCGAGTGACCCAGGATAGTCAAGCCTCTGTCAGTAACCTTGAGCAGTATCAAGTACTGCCGACGCTACCCGGCCAACAAAATACGAAGCACTTGCAAAATCAGGTAGAACAGGCGCAACAGCTTGGCCAAAGCACAAGTCGCCCAAATTGGCCGGCCAAAGACCCGTTACATGATTATCAATGGCAGCTAATGCTGCTCGAGCAGCAACGGAAGAAGCGCATGCTAGAACTTCAGGCTGAAGAAGCGCAACGGGGTAGCGAGGGCACAAGTGGTCCCGAGAATACTGGCAGCAATCCGGTAACGGACTACCATAGGCAGCTAATGCTGCTCCAACGGCAGTACAAGAAGCGCTTGCTGTCGTCACGTCGGGTTGAAGAAGCGCGACGGGGTAGCGAGGGCACAAGTGGTCCCGAGAATACTGGCAGCCATCCGGTACCGGACTAGCAAAGGCAGCGAATGCTGCTCGAACAGCAGAACAAGAAGCGCTTGCAATTGCATCGTCAGGCCATGGAAGCGCAACAGGGAAGCGAAGACACAAGTAGCCCCAGGAAGACTGGCAGCTACGCCATAGAGATCAATAAGACGCAGTCAACGATGCCCGGGACTCAGAACCAGAATCGCCTAGGCATGGCGCACCAGGAACAGGAACAGACTACTATGACCAATGACGACGCCATATCTGTTGGCGAAGAGAAAGTTGGACGCGGTGAACCAAGTGTTTCTGATGCAACTGTTGAAACTGACAGAAAGGCTTGCTCTAACATTGCAACCCAGGATACAAGGCAACGCGCCTCTCCGAGTCGGTCGGTGGAAAGTCTCATTGGAATCTCGGGAGCTGGTGTCTCTGAAACATCCAACAAATCTGGCGCTACGGAGGCCGCAGACATCGAAACAGATCCTAGAGCCAGTTCCCAATCGATTCTATGCCACTTCGAGCCCCAGATAAGGCAAGTTGGCCGCGCAAAGGTTCGAATCGAGATTCTCTCATTGTCAGATGATCTTCAGACAAGGCACGAATCCACTGACGACAGTGACGATGATCCGGACGAGTCTGACAACAACCTAGAGGCGCATGATAATGCAAGAGATTCAGATACAACAGACGACACACACACAACCGCGCCCTCTCAGAATAGCTCTGAAAACGCCCCGCCTCACTCAGGCACAGGTAGCGAAACCTTGAGAGATGGCACGCTGAAGCGAAGACAAGAGGAAGAAGAAGGAGACGACAATGACGGCAAGAAAAGAAAGCGCCAAAAGGTCTCAGGCGCTGAAAAGATGGCAGAAACGCCGCGACTTGCTTGTCCCTACCAAGCATATGAGAAGTTCCGACCTTGCTTCAAGGTCAGCGGATCCAATCCAAGGGGCGGTTGTGCAGATTTGAGACGTCTAAAGTTTGTCAATGAAACCGGTTACGCTATATCTCGCATTACTAACATAGGTCAGACAGCATCTCGGCCGCAACCATATGCCGTCCCATCGGTGTCAAAATTGCTGGGCATATTTGAACACCAAAGACAAGGCCGCGGACCATGAGAAGCAGACGTCATGTAGCAAAAAGCCAAGGCCACAGGAGGAAGTATTCATGACAGAGGCACAGGAAAATGCCATCAAAGGGGTTTGCCAATCCCAGACCGAAGAAGATGCGTGGTGGAGACTGTTCCGACTTCTCATTCCTGGCATGCGGGACCTTGATATAATAACACTAACAGCCAACTACACGCCATGTAGGTCCAGCTCGTCACAATTCACTAATACTGACAGCTTACTAAACTCGTTCGCTTTATAGATTACCATGAAGCCAGCATTCCTGTGATATTTCCGATGTTGCCATATCACCAAACACAAACCCTTCAGCCGACAGCAAATACACCAGTCGCAAACGAGTATGTAGACAGATATTGGCTCCTCTGCACTCTCACTGTTTGATCTTTAGGTCGGTGCTGACTAATTATTAGGACAGAACCCCAGACCCAGAACGTCCCAAATAGACAGCAAATAGCACCACAAGAGGCATTTGCCTTCCCACCGCCGACGTCATCATTACAGGACGCACCAGTACTTGAGTTTATGGGTGGTCCGATACAAGACCCAGATTCGGGCTTCTTCAGCATTCCCCCTTCAGCTGGTGTTAGTCAGCTTAGCTCCAACGTTGACTCGCGACGAAGCAGCAATCCTTTCGAAGTGCCCTTATCCTCGGCTTCCACTACAACATCTACCCTATTGACTAGCGATGCTACGACCTTCGATCGAAACCGTATGCAACAAAACTATAGGCGGCTCAGAACACTCTTTCAGCAGACGGTTGAAGCCAACCACAGGACGGCTGGAGCCATCCAGAGGTTTACAATGGGTGTAGACCAAATATGTTTACTTGTGGAGGATATCATGGACTCTGGAGAAATCCCCGGCTTCGCATACGATAAGCTTGTCGAGATGGCTGAGATAATATCCCGTCTGAAGGGTTCAGCGCCTTAACCATAACCAAACAAGAGGCAATGCTACGCAGAAGAACTTGGGACGGCGGTAAATTTGTATGCGGTAAACCTGTGGAGGGCGGCGGATTGCTTGAGCAGAGATAACTACCTATGGGTCAGTTAAGGTGAGGCATTCAATGCTTTTAAAGTAGTTGGCGGCTTGGGTGTATATAATATGTTCGTTATTTAGTGACAGTTAAGTTTTAATATTGGACTGGTTGGTATTAACTACATACATAGTACAACTATCTCTTCACAAATGGATCGGGAGTGCCTGCCAAGACTCGACCGGATTCGGTAAAATGCGGGGCTCGGGGTTGGCAAGATCCACAGCAGCAAAGACTAAAATCCCCC